>FIZR01014789.1:0-131372 GCA_900060175.1 Ferrisia virgata
ACACGAAGAAAATCTCAAACATGGGAGAGAGAGAGCCGCCCCCCCCCACATCCCAGTTGATATGGATTTTCTAAAAATCCATTGCTAAACTCCCAAAATGGCAATCGTAATTATTAATATGAAATTTAATTCTTCCCATGCCATGCATAATAATAATGAAAAATATACAAAAATGAACACTCATTCCATTCTATCAACTTCCACCTTTGAAATATTTCGAAAAAATTTTCTATAACCAAAAAGTCCAAACCATTCGTATAATCATTCTCAGCTACAAAAAAAGTGTCAATCTGGGCACATAAACGAATCCAATTTAATTACTTTCTTGCACGAGTCAGAGCCCAGGAGGGAAAACACGTTAATGTAATAGGATTTTCAATACCTAGGTATATTAGAACAATACTGGTCTGCGCTTTATCTGCAATTCTCATGACATTAAAATCATCGAAATGATTGTTTTGTGATAAAAATGCAAAATAAATACACAAGAGAACACTAAAACGGCAAATTTTAACCATCCTAATTTTATCAAAAGTATTACACATTTTCAAAACACTAATTTCGATAGAGAAAACTTTCGAAATAATTTAATCCTAAATTGGACAAAACCACAAATACAAAAAGCATATGTACAAAAAAAAACCTC
Organism: Ferrisia virgata; assembly: GCA_900060175.1. Lineage (NCBI taxonomy): Eukaryota > Metazoa > Arthropoda > Insecta > Hemiptera > Pseudococcidae > Ferrisia > Ferrisia virgata. The sequence goes on from FIZR01014789.1 coordinate 647, forward strand.
GTGCGTCCAAAAACTCTCCATTTTCTATACGAAAATCACAACGATAAATTATTTCAATATCAAAACGTTGAGAACAAAAAAAAAAAAACCGTGCACATCCAAATCGAAAATAAACGTAAAAAATATTCTAATAAAGAAAACTAAACTATAAAAATAACAAAACTCACCTCAGAGATATTCCAATCCTGGTATGAAGAAAATGCGATCAAATTAAATGGATAAAAAAAAAATCAAAAATTTATCAAAAAATACTCGAATAACATAAGTATTTTTCATTTAAATAAAATAAAAAAATAATGTACAAAAAATTAGAAAAAAGTTATAACTAATTAAAAACACCTTCGGCATACAACGAGCGAAACAGTTGGTTGACTAAAAGGACGAACGGTAATATCTCACGAAGCTCGCATCTCAAACTGGTCCTGAAGACTGGTTGGGAGTAGAACGGTTTTAATTTGTAGGCCCGTAAACTGCAGAGCAATGGCAGAAATGCGATGATTGTTAACATCCCCTCCAATTATACAGTTTGAAATAGTTTTCATTATTAGGTTTAGTAGGGTTGCTACGATTCGGAAATGGTTATTTATTGTTCGTTCTATGGCAATCCGCAGCAGCAGGTAAAAATCTCTCGAAATTCTCGGTTCATTATTTATTTCGTGTACTACATACAAAAGAATCTAGGCGTTTTTAGTTGTTCGCCAAACTGGTCTTTAAGGTATACGCGATACCTTTTGAAATACGAAATCTTTTTTTTTGTTTTTTTTTTTTTTTTTGCAATATCTATACCAACTATACCTATGGTACCTACCTGCCTGCCTACCTACCTACCAAAAAACCTTGGAAAGTTTATGTGAAAATGTCAAAACTGACAACGTCGATTGTAATTTTGGCGACAAACTTCTTACTACCCTGACACAAGATCTTTTATTGTACCTTTATTCTACCATCCTAGTCTCGATTCTATATTCGCCAAAATAATGTCATACCTGCTCGCTTTATTGCAATTACAAGTACAAGTACACGCTAAAACGATGATCTATTTAAATAAGCGATAAGTATTATTAATATTATAAGATGATTTATTGCGATTTGATTCATATCATATCGTAACTCGACTGACCGAATTATTAATATCAAAACGAGACACTAAGCCTGGTCCAATTTCATTGCATCGAGAACAACATAATATACGACCAAATCACCGACCATCTCATTCTCAATACCTACAGCGAAAAGAATACCAAATGAAAAAAAAAAATTAATTTGCATTTTACCTCATATTCTGCTCCTGTGTGTACAAACTGATGAAAGCATAGACCTATCTATATAGAGCATACATATGCACAATCGTATATTTAAAGCACATTTCAAAATACCTACTTCAACATCGATCGTCGAACTACGTTTCAAATTTAACCAACCATTTATTATTTGCGACAAGTAAACGAGAAAGAGGAGCAGGAGGAGAGGAAGAAGAAGAAAATAGGTAATCGTAACGAAACGAGAAGCTAAAAAGTGTATCTACGACGCATTAAAATCTCTCAACACATTTCCAAGGATTAAAAAAAGGGGTACTATTTAGAACATTGACGTGGAATAATGTTGTATTTAATCTGCCATAAGGATGAACTCGAATACTGGTGCTCGTTAAAACTTAGGCTAATCCATGTCCCAAGGAGATGAAGAAGCGAAACAGGGAATAGTGGTGTCAAGTTAATACGTCTATGGCAAATGAAAACCATTAAGGTAATTCCAAAGTGAAGGTATTTTTTGCTATCGAATGCCAAAGTAGGTACCTATGTATTTATCTTTCTGTACTAACCAACGACACCGCGTGTTCTTAATAACTAGACGAGTGGACATTTGACGGTTTGGTTTTAACGAAAGGCGAAGATTAGATGTCTTTGAAGCAGATAGGTGAGTAGTTATTTTTGCAACTCGAGAGTTGAGGTTTAAGACAGAAAATTCTACGTACATAGATGTAACCATGTAAATACGTTTGAGAGGTATTTAGCAAGCTGTACGGGGTGATAATTTTAATCTCGAGTGAAAACTATTTACCCTACACGATTGACAAGCGTTAAAGTGAAAGAAAGGTGTTCTGTGTTGATGACAAAAGTCGAGATTTTCAATGATCGTTTATGTTAAGAAAAAAAAAAACATCTGTCCGCTTGTATCAATATGTAACTCTAAGGTTGCAAAAAGAGAAATCAGTTTTGAAAATTTCTGAAATGATCGCTAAATGAAACATAATTTCTAATTTCATTTACGTTTTATTTCGAGGTAGAAATTTCGTTTTCATTTTTCAAATCTTTATTTTTTCCCATAAAACATTGAAAAATGCTCTCATTGAAGCTTCGAAACTTCCATTAAAAAAAAAATGTCCTTGGTTCAAAGACACTGCTAAAAGGTGCTGCCCACTCAATTCTGACCCTTTTCTGCTCTACTCAAATTTCCCTATTTATATACTTAAAAGAATTAAATATCTATACCAATGCACCCCTAATTTAAAATCAAAACCATAATGAATTTCATTCTCCTTCACCGTTAAACCTTTTTTTTTTCAAAAATTTTACAAGAGAAAATTTAACCCCCCCCCCTCCAGTACCCTTTGAAAAATTTCTTACAAAGAGTCGAGTTCAAGTTCTGACCTTTTTCTTCACCCATTCCCCCCCCCCCCGGGATTTCCCCCATTCCCCCACCCCCCCTAATTTTCAACCCTAGCAAAGCCTCTGGCCTTGTTTCACTCGAGTGAATTTATAATTGTTATTTCTTTTGATTTTTATGAGTTCAGATTCGGAAGAACTAACGATTTTATACTTTGGAGCACTTGCAAAAAATTTTCATGTATCATCCTCATCACTGGAAGATGATTTGAACCCTCTGTTGGAGAAATTCTTGGTCAGGCCACCGCAGAGAATAGATGAATCAATTTTTTCTACCACAGAATTAATTTTTTGCAGGAAAAAAACCTAAAGTATTTCACCCCACCCTCAGAAAAGCCTTCTCTCACGCCTATGCTGAGCCTTCAAACGTCGTTGCAAACCCTCAGAGATTGTTTGACAGGTCCCAGTCCCCGTTCAATAGTCCCTAGTCGCCCCTCAATAACCCTAAAAAACCGTTCCAAACCTTCAGGCACCGTTTAATGTCCTCTGGTCGGCATTCAATAGCCCTCAAATGCTGCTCCAAACCCTCAGACGCCGTTCAATAGCCCCTGATTGTCTTTCAATAGCTCGTTTTTAATGTTTCAAACACTGTCGGTTCAATTACCGGTTCGTTCGATTGCAGGACGCGTTTTCGAACATATTCCTACAATGGAAAGTTAGCGTTTTGTGTGAAATTTGCGACTAACCCAAAATTGCAATAAAAATGTACTGCAGTGTCGAAAAAGAAATTTTTACCGCAGTTGGGCGGTCCAAAAACGAAAAAGGTGTTCAATTTTGATATGCGTTTGTCCAAAATTGTTAATAAATATAATAAAAATTCACTTTTACGTATTCCCATTTGAAATTATGATAAGTTGTCTATAATTTCTAACGATTCTTCGACAGTGTAATATGTGTCCAATGGTCTGCGTATAGTTGCGAAATCTAAATTGCTTTCTGGGAGCTGGTTGTATTTGTGTTCTTGTTCTGTCATTGTTAATTTATTTATCTCGTAATTCCTTATCTGCGGCATAAAAAAAGATCGAATTAATATTTTATTTAGTTAATTTATTTATTAAAATTTTTTACTTCGATATGTTTTTGCAGCTTTTTTCCGAGCTTGTCCATACAGCTCGCTGTCGAGAACTAAAGACATTGGCGAGAAGACATGCCGCCGTAATCACTCATTGACTCTTTCTAGTCTAGAGTCAAAGAGGGTGCCGAAGCCTCAATTTTCTCTACCCTTTCCCGTAGATGATTCGCGAGCTGGTTAGCTTTTGAAGTCACAGATTCAGTTCCTGCTGTTATCCTGAAGGCAGCCACCTTCCACCAGTTAGTCTTCAGCAGCCCCATAATATCCTTCTTCCGATACGTGTTCAGTTGTATTATATATTCGGAATTGTCATCCTCCCAACACGCTGTATTGTATCCTTCGGGTATCTTTGCCCAGATACAACACCGTGTTGTATAGCTGCTTGCAAATATTAAACCAACTGATTAATATTGCTATATAATTATTAAAATAATTAATCAATTATTTCAGTTCCAAACCCTTAGACACTGTTCAATAGCCTCCAAACGCCGTTCCAAACCCTCATGCGACGTTCAATAGCCCCTAGTAGTCCTTCAACAGCCCCCAAATTCTGTGCCAAATCCTCAGACATTGTTCGATATCCCCTAATCGCCGTTCAATAACATCCAGACACTGTACAACAAGCCCTAGTTGCCCTTAACTAGATACCAAATGCCCGCCGTGCAATCGCGCCTAGTCGCCCTTCAAATATCCTCCAAAGGCATATCTAGGGCCCCTACTTAATACACATACCTAATTTTAACTTCCTAGCTCAATTTGGAAGGGAGTTACGCGAGGATCAAATAGGTCTTAAGTCACCTGAAATCGACGGTCTGTCATTCTTTGATACACCCAAGTGGATAAGTGGGTAAGGCCAACACGAACGTGTTCTCTATGCCTATAGAATCAGGATGGTTTCTAGGGAAGTCTTTTTGTTGAGCTTTCACGTACTAGTTTCCTATTTCTTTCTACGCTATTTACAGGTAACTCACCGCATCGCTAGCCGGATTTTTACAACCCTGAGTTCAGCAGTGGGCCACGAGTAGGCGCTCCAACCAGTTACAAGCTTTTTTGATTCTGATAATAGATGGCGCGCTGTGTAATAATCTCTGTTGTAACTGGTAGTGCTCGGAATGTAAACGCGTAATAGTTGTTAAATGCAAGTATTGCATTACACGTACGTTTTCCCATAGTGGGATTCGAACCTACAACCTCTCATTTAGTGAACCTCAGTTTAACCACTACAAACTCAAGAAATAAAAAAAATGAAAAAAAAAAAACGATTAAAAATGACTTTTTTGGGCTGAGAAGGGTGTCATGAAGCTAACAAGTCGGAACCTCCAAAAGGCACTTCTAATGCCCCAACTAAATGTACATACCAAATTTCAACTTCCTTGCTCAATTTGGTGCAGAGATAGGGGAGGAAGAGCCCTTTTTTAAGGTCAAGATGGGGGAAGCATCCCATATCTCTCCTCCTAATTGACTGAGGAGGTTGATTTTTTGATATGTTATACAACTTTTGATTTTCTATGAATCGGCGTAAAGGGAGCAATTTTTCCCCTCCTCCAAATTGAGGCATAACTGACTTTTGACCATAATTCATCCCCACTCATATATATCTAATCCGCCACAAAACTGAGTCGATTGACCGAATTGGAGCGATTTTGGTCGGCATCAAATGAAGTAAATGATTGTAATTCTCGGGGGGAAAATAAAATAAAAATAAATATCTGACATGGCTAAAAATTGTCTTAATGGTCTTCTAGGACCCCAAAAACTGATTTTGTTGATATTCTCCCTCATCCGCCACTGATCGATAGACTGTAATAGCCTGGTTTTCATTGACTATATGACATAGAAAATTAGGCAAACAACCCGCTGCATCGCTCACCTCTATTTTTCTTCAAAAAATTTTGAAAAATGCTCTTTTTGATGGACTCTTAAAAAAAAATCCAATATTTTCAATCAATCATTCGAAATTTAACCATCGTTTTTCTCAGGCGTCCTTATCACTTCTGTTTCATTTATTTTCGAGAATTACGATATCCTCAAAAAATGACCTCACTGTCCCATCTTCATTTTAAAAAAAAATTTACCCCATTTTTTTGGAGAAATTCCTGGCTACTTCACACAAAAGCTACCTACAAGAGTATTTCAATTACAGTTGTTTTTTTTTCGAAAATGGGAGGACGTGATGAAAAAAAAGTTGCCAAATGACGTTGAAATAACTTGCTAAACATTTGAGTTCACTAACTTGAACCTTAACCCTCTCTCCTCTCCACAAATCAAATTGATTTAAAATTTCGAAAATTCTTTCTTTTATTTTTTTGTTCTCAACGTGTCACAGCAGATGAAATGACAAAACTAAAAAAAGTTTTCGTTTTTTTTTTTTAAATCTTAAAAGTTCCAAAGACATGTTTAAAAAAGAGAGAAAACTCATTTATTTCGAATTTTTTAGCGGTAGAAAAACAAAAAAAAAATACTTTCATTTATTATTCTATGCATTCAAAATAAATGGTTTTTTTCATTTTCAAACATGATTTGCTATCCCTGAAAAGCAAAAAAAAAACTCAATAACTTTTGCTTTTAGCTTTACGTAGTCTACTATGACACGTTAATGTTATAAAAATCAAAAATAGAAAATTTTTTTTTTGATTTTTATATTAATTTTGAAATTTTAAATTAAAAGGGGGGTGGGATAAAGGTCAACTTAGAAACCCTGAATTTTTATCACGTTAATTTGACATAATTTTCCAAACCTTTTTATTTACCTTCTTCAACTTCAAAAAAATCTAAAATTGTAACACCCCAGAAAAATTTTACAAAAACAATTCTTGTCTCCTCTACCCACTCCCCCCATTCCTTCATTGTCTTTAAATTTTTTTATGGATAATCCGATGAAACAAAAAAAAATAACAGATTTTGTTGATACCTCCCCTCCCTCTTTTAACCAGTGTAGGTCGATAGACCTTAATAGCCTGGTTTTCATTGACAATATTGCGTAGAAAATCAAACTAATAATATCTACACGTTTTTTTGTAAATTAAATTTGTAAAAAATCAATATTACTGGCTCCATTTCACTAAAATTACACATTAACATTAGGTACATCTTGAGCAGTTTAAATCGAAACGTAAACAAGGTACATTTTAGTAAAACCGGTAACCTTCCGCAGGTTATCGGTTTGTAAATGTTTTCCTCTTTTCAATAATAATTTCCTAGTAGTGAATACGTAATCGAAAAATCGGTCTTTTCTAAAAGAAAAAAAAAATCACTCAAACAACCATACTTTATTATTCTTGAATTTTAAAACACCGAACAACAAGAAAACTTTTGAAAATTCAAACGTTAAGAACTTTCAACCTTTCAACTGTACCTAATTTTCCACAATATGAGTACCTAACACTAACTTACACTTCATACAACTTCGTACGAGTTTAAGCATTTACAAGTAGACAGGGGGTAGGTAAGTCTAGGTACATGTCATATGCAGATTAATTAAATCGATTCAAATTCTGAAAATTTCCAGTATTATGTGGGAAAGCTACCGTGTAGATGTATAAGTGCCTATTTCGGAAGGAATTTTGGCGAAACAACTCGTGTTATAATAAATCATTCAACTTATGTATACCATAAGTAGATACTTCAATTCAAACACTCTGTATGGTAAATTATTAAACGTTAATGAATGGAAAATTTAATTCGTCTGCGTCAAATCAACCTGTACCACTCGTGGAGTGGATATTTGACAGTATAATTTTTGACAAAATACTTTACATCGTAACTGCCCAGCTTTCCAGGTACACACATGGTCATTGCAAACTATAGAAACTGTAGAAGATTCACATACTAAAACTTGTTAAAGTATTTACGTTTAAAATCATGCAATTAAGTGAGCTCGATATTATGTACCTGTATGGATTATATTTCGTTTAGATTATACAAACGTTAACTGTAATTGAGTGGTTTGTGGTAATTTTAATGGAAATATTAAATAATTTCATGTCTCCAGGTAGGTACCTAGGTATACTGTGCACTGTGTACAGGGCAGACTATACAACCGCATATTTTATGCTTTAATATTTCCCGTCCGTCGCGTCGTCGAGAGTGCTCAATTTCGACGATGTTAAAATATTAAAATGTATTTCAATTTCCTTACGTAACAAGTACACAATAATCCATAGGTACACGTTTATATGTACAAGACAAAACGTAGGTATCTCTACTTATATCTGTAGGTATAAATGCACAATGCATAGAATTAGTAGCACACGTATGATTATTATACATATACAGTATGTTTGTGTATGATCGTGAATAGTTAGGCTGCTTAAAAAACACGTTCTTGCTTATAATGAACGATTTTAGGTACACAAGATGAGAAGAAGTTGTCGCGTTTTAAAAAATCTTGCTGCCACGAATCAGTTATATATTCTAATCCATTTAGCCCGGGTTTCTAATTCTCCTTTAGTTACAGAATGACGATAGAAATGAGAGAAAAAAAAAATTAAAACAAGGCTATTACATAATGATTGAGACCGGCCACTTATACAGAATTAGTAACAAGTTGAGTAATTAAAATGGGTAGATTTTTGCGAAATACAAGTATTGGCCTGGGTATATAATATAATACGATGATTATACATGTACATAAACTAGACTGGGAAATCATCACTAATACAACCACTGTTAAGGTTAAAGCAACGACTCCAGTTTCGATAAGTTTGTTACGAATTCGTATCTAATCGAAATAATAGTGAACAACTTTCAAAACTATTTTAATCATTTAAACAGCACCCTTTTTTAAAAACTAGTTCTAGAAAGATGATACCTATTACAATACGTATAGAATTTACGTAATATACACAACCATCGTCCTATTATACATAATTTATATATTGAATCGAATTAAAAGCAATCAGTTTTTTTTTCTTTTTCTTTATTTTATCGTAGATAAATATGTATCAGAGCATAGGTGACGATTATCATGAATGAGTTTAAATAGTATTTAAAAATTTCAACTGTAGATGCAGATGGGAGGATAGGAGAGGAATAGAATTCTAAGGCTTAAAATATATCATTATTACGATTTTTTGAAAGTAGAACTGGAAGAACGACAAAAACTAAGCATGGATTCTTATTCAGCGAGTCAAATTATCAACCTAAATTAATCCCTAGTTTTGGGCGGTAATTAACGTAAAAAAAATTCATTTTTTCGTAAAACACTTGGTGATAACTCTGTGCCAATATGAGGTTTTAGTTAAGGTATAATTGTGTGTTCGAGGGGCTCGATTAATGCGAAAACGTCACCAATATCACCAACCTAGATATTACTCCAAAAGAGAGGAGGAGGTACTCCTGAGGGCCAAACTGAAGCCGCGAAAGTTCGGTTCGACAATTGCAATTTTTTCTCATGTTGAAAGTGGGTCAAAAACTTGAAAAATTGAATGCCTCTCGACTAATTCGGACACGAACCGATATTTATTTTTTGTTCAAACCTCTTATTCATTTTTCGACCCTTGACTCCTTATACACTTGTGTCCGCAATTCTGCAATTATATTCTTTAGTCAAAATTGTAATGGTCTAATTTGATGCAGAATTTTACGCTGAACAAATTTACTTCTGTTTGTTGTTAGCGTAATGTTTTTAATTTTTTAATTTTTAAAAACAGACCACCTGCCAAAAAAATTGAAAAAAAAACGATAAAAAGCATCTGATTTTCAGGAATTAAGGAGATATTTGAATTCTCCATTCACGGAATAAAAAAAAAACGCTCAGCGATGTTTTCTTCTTGCACAGTGGTAGGGGTTCAGCTAAAACCCCCGAAGGACACGATTAAGACCTTTACTACATGTGTATATCAAATTTCAATCCCATAGATCAAGTTAGAGGGGAGTTAACCGAGCAGAAAGAAATAAAAAAACCATAGAAAAACGTCATTTTACAGGCTGCGAGAGAGTGCAATGAGGCTGAAGAATCCAAATTCCCAAAAGACACATTTAGAACCTATTTTTAATCCACAAACCAAATTTCAGCACAAACTCAAAACATAAGAAGGACTCGCCCAAGAAACCATACTTCGGTGCTATAACGGAGCGCAGTGGGTCTGAAAAGTCTAAACCCCCAAGAACCATATCTATGGCCCATAACAAGTGCACACACAAAATTTAAACATCCTAGCTCAATTTAGAGGGGAGTTAGGGGATAAACGTCCCTTTCTCAAGGTCAAAAAGGGGAAAATCTCTCATATCTCTCCTCTTAACTGACCTAGAAGACTGATATTTGAATATGATGTACAACTTTTGATTTTCTATCGATTGACACAAAACAAAACAATTTCTAAAATTTTATCCCCTCAGCATCCCCTCCCCCAAATTTGGACGTGATTCTATTTTGACATCAAGGTCATCCATACTGAAAAACATCAAATGGGTCGCTAATTCAAGCCTGCTGCCCAAATTTGATCGATTTTGGTTGGTATTGAGCAAAGCAAATTATTTTTAATTTCGGGAAAAAAATATAAAAAATGAATAATTAAAAATAAATATGTGACATTACCAAAAATAGTTTTAATCAGGTCCGTAAGTAAGAGGGAGTTAGGGATTGAATAAATTACTCCAATATTTCTGGAAATGTAGTTTTTGATGATTTAAAATATAATTTTTTCATGCCTTTTTTTTCATTTTATATAACATTTTGAATTTGTAAGTACTGAAAATTGGAATTCAGCTCCCTAATCCTCCCCTTGGACCAATCCTGCATATAGGCCTGGTCTTAGTAGTCTTCTAGTACCCCAAAACAGAATTTTCAGTACTTACAAATTCAAAATTTGATATAAAGTGAAAAAAAATGCATGAAAAAATTTTATTTTAAATCATCAAAAACTACATTTCCAGAAATATTGAAGTAATTTATTCAACCCCTAACTCCCTCTTACTTACGGACCTGATTAAAACTATTTTTAGTGATGTCAGATATTTATTTTTATCTATGATATTCCCTCTCTACCTCACCCCCACCCCTCATCCGCCACAAGTTGATGAACCATGATAGCGTAGTTTTCTTCGACAATATGATTTATACTCGTCAGAACATATGTTTTGTCGAAAAGCAATCTGAGTACTCTCTTATGATCCACACATGCAGCAATTCTAAGTTTCCTTTTGTCAATTTCTCCCATCCTGTGGGATGAAAATTCCTAAAAAAAAATTAAGTCAATTGACTTATCTCTATTCTCAACATTTAGATTAAAATCATAATTTTTGGACAAATATAGATTTTATTCATAAAAATAATTTTTTCATTATTCTGAGCAGGGGGAAAGGGAAGGTGTTGGAGTTGGGGAAAATTTTTTGATCCTTAAATTTCTTTAAAAGGTACCTGGCTACCTAGCTAATGAAGTTTCAAGGAAATTTTTGAAAATCTGAGAACTGGAGCATCTCACCTATTCTTAACTGGGAATGCCCTTTATTCGAATATTTTTAAAATTATCAAAATTCAATTTTTGTGTTCGAAATTGCTCTGCATTTAATTGACATGTTTCAAAATACTGCATCATTAAAATATTTGAAAATTTGAAAAGGCTACCATCGGTCAAGGTAGATGATTTGGCTCTGTGCTCAAATTTTTAAAATAAACATGAAATATTACCTCTCGTTCGCATTTTGACCGTTTACCTCCACCCCAATGCTCCTATACCTACAATTCTGCAATTATGTTCCGCAACCAAAATTGTGATAAGTGATCTGATATAAAATGTCACGCTGAGCAACTTTACTTCTATTCATTTTTAGCGTATTAGCCATTATTTCTGAGGAAAGTACGTTTTTGAGGAATTTTGAAATTTTTAAAAACTGCCCAAACCTCAAAAAAAATTCTAAAAATTGTACTCGTCAAAACGCATACTTTGGTGAAAAAAATTTAACGTGCCCTCTAAGGATTCGCAGCTGCAGCAATTCAAAGTTTCCTTTGGTCAATTTTTTTCTCCTTCAAGGAGCGGAAAATTTTGGAAAAATTCATGTCGATAGACCCATCATCCCTCCGAACATTTGAATAAACAGCATGATTTTTGTTCAAATACGAGTGATCAGAGAGGCCTCCTGCTTTAAAATTCCCTAACAAAATGTAAGTAAACTCGCAGAATCAAACCAAAAACAATACACGAGCAATTTTTTTTCCTTGAAATAAATCCACTTAATTACGATGCTGCTGAATGTTTCGCGAAAAATTACGTGTAACTTGCTAATTCGTGATGGAATTCAATTTTCTATTTTGTCCATTTGGCACCTCGCTATCATATCGCTTTCGTTAGAATTGATTATCTAACAATTTTTACGATCACATTGGATTAGGTGTGTTTTGAAAATGTAAATTTATAAAATTTGATGAATTTTTTTTTAATTCTCGACCTCGCTTTATTCAGTTTTGATACGTGTGACAAATTTCCAACACATACATAGACTCCCCTCCTTCCTATTCCCATTTTGGTGAGATCCCCTCGTGTATGTTTTTAGACAATAATACCAAGCGATATGAAAAAATTCTGGGAATATTTTTGTATTCGGAAGTAGGATAAGTTCGCTCATCGATCACTTACAGAGGGCTGCTTCTGTTCAAAAATAATTCACAACGATGAGGGCGAGGAGCGAATAAAGCAACCAAGCCTGGAGTTTGAGTACAATTGCATGATAATTGAGAACGCATAATCGTACTACAATTTTGCACCATTAGCTCATATCCGGCTGGTAAGTTTTTTTTTTTTTTTCATCAACATTATACTTTGGGCGATTTTGTATGTGCAGTAAAAGAATAAAGAACGACCACAATATCGCAGTTCGGAGCTAAGTAAAGAGTCATGCCAAGTTAGGCCAACACACCACGGCTTACGGCTGTTTCGGCTGTGCGATCACCTAATAGTCTAATATCTATTAATATTTACTGTACATGGACGAAGTTGATAACCTTGGAATAACCTAGACTATGCCGAAGTTGTTGGCTAGGCCATTCGATCGTCGATCGCGAACCAACGGACGCTGTGCCGCTCAGCTCCGCGCCACGCCGCCGCGAATTCACTAAGGAGGGCCTCCAGACAACGAGCAGGTAATTTATACCATGCACATACCTTAAGCTAACTCATCTTCGTGCAAAGTTATCCACCGGGTACGATGGATTTTCACTCGTGTAAAATCTTCCTGCTTAATTTTACCAGCATCATTGGTTACGGCAACAGAAAGTTTAAATAATTATACCTATTGAAAAATCCTCCTTATTTACGTACGTCTCTTCGAGTGTCATTTTTTGCTCCTGTGGACGTCGCGTCGCCTCGCCTCGCTTCGCCCCGCATCACTCACCAAGCGAAAGCGAACATTGCCAAAAAATTAAGAAAAGAAAGATCCATCCCTTCGTCGTAGCCATTTACCTGTACATTGTATTCGACTACACGATGTTTTTTTCCCTTTTATTTCTCTTTCTTTCTCTTTTCTCTTTTTTTTTTTTTTTTTTGGTGTATGTTTTCGTGTAGCTCCGTTTGTCTTACTCTTATACTTATATTCTGCTATAGGTATATAATATGTTCTTTTGAAAGTACACGGATGGGTTCTCTTCTTTTTTTTCCCTTAATGCTCGATTCTTTTGAAATCTTCTCTCCTTCTTCTTTTTTTTTTTTTTCGCCTGCTTTTTAGGTATTCAAATTCATCAAGTTAACGGCCTTTTGGTGCCTATTCACGCGGGTAATTACTTGAAGTTCTTGAAAAAAGCAAAGCAAACCAACCACACAACCACCATCAATCGGTGATGGATTTATAACAACTTCGTAGACAACGAAAAAGAGACTGTATTCTTTCTTCTTTTTTTTTTCCTTTCTTTCTTCCACTCTTTTCTTTTCATTTTTCGCATCATTTTAACGATTTATTTCAAAAGTAGGTACTTGAAAATGGTTTCTCAGGTATCCATCAATACAGAGTGTATGCCGCCACGATGACCGTTATGGAGTCGTCATTACGACAAGGCGACTACCATTTTGAATTGTTTTGCATGTTTCCAACGAAGTGGTACAGGTATTCTTTTTTTGAAGATTATTTAAACTTAACGGACAGTATGGTACATTTCAAGGATAATAAATCCTTTGCAAGGGCTAAAAGATGCAGAATAAAAAGTTGAACGTCTTTAAATTAGGCGCCTTTGTAAATGTAGCAGAAGATTAAGTAGGTAAGCCAGAATTACGAACAGCAAAGAAGGATATGTTACGTGATAAGAGTAATAAAATAAACAGTCTACCAAAATTCACCATATATCCTACGATTCCTGTGATGAAAGTTATCAAATTACAATAGGTCCATAAAATGATCATCTCCTTCCTCTTTCTTCCCAAAAGTAACACCATAGCTGATTAAAAGCTGAATTGGTATCAATAGTCAGATTACATTAAACTAGAAATCCACACGTGTCGTGGATTTAAAAAAGATCCCAGTGGCCCAAAATCATTTCGTAATTTTTTAGATCCAGTTTTACAGATCAAAATCAAGCACTAGAAAAAAATATTTATTCATCTTGAGGACTACAGATAATCATAAGCGCACTGAGTACGTTTTTTTTTTAAGAGGGCAGCAAAAATTTGAAGAAAAACAAAGGTATGGTTCCATAATACTACAATTATCGCTCGAGAGGAATTTTTCAGAAATAATTCATAGAAGTGAAAGATAGAATAGAGCCTAAAAATTTCATGCCTAAAAAGATTTACATCGCACCTGTTCTAACCACAGCTTCAAATGGGGAAACGGGGGATGTAAGTTGATTAAGGATCTCCAAAAGGCGCATCTATGCGCCTACCGTGTCCACATACCAAATTTCAACTTCCTACTTCAATTTGGAGAGGCGTGGAGGGGGGAAATGGACCAGCACTTTTTCAAGATTAAAAATGAAGAAACCATCGTATCACCTCTCCTAATTGACCTAGGAAACTGATTTTTGGATATGATTTATAATTTTTGATTTTCCATCGATTGGCATGAAAAGAAGAAACAATTTTTGCGGGTTTGGTCCCGCGGTACCCAAAGCCGCAGCGAACGAATTTTCGGGAAGGGAGTAGGGGTAGAACGCGGAGGCGAACAGTATTATTTTTCTGAATAAACGAGCTCATTCTTCCGACTACATCTTAAATTTTCGTCAATTTTTTCACCTATACTTGTAAAAAACGAATAAATTGGAGTAGCCAAGAATATTTACTAAAGCAGGGAAGACAAATTAGACTTGTGTGCATGTCCAAGTGGAGAGAGGGTGAAATTTTGAAAAAATTGGATTTTTCAAGTTTTAAAAAGAGCATATTTTGAGGTTTTATGAAGAAAAAAAAAAGTTTTCAGTTTTCATAAGTTTTTCGAGTTTAATGACCACACCTTCCTTCTAGGAAAGAATAAATTTAATAAAATTTGTTTTTTAAAACATTAATAAAAAATATAGCCCAAGCGGAGCGAGGACCAAAAACTTCAGAAAATATGAAAAGAAAGCATAAAAATTTGTATTTTAACCCATTTTTCCCAATATTTTTTAAAATTTCTAAATTTACAATTCTTTTATATTTAGCTAGAAATTTTTCCGAATAACTCGCAACTTTTTTACTGATAAGAGGGAGGGGGTACCTCAAACACTCCCCCCCCACCTATGCCTTCCTTTGCCACGACTCTGTCGGCACCCCCTCCCCCAATTCGAGCATCACTGAAATTTAACCCAAGATTACCCACACTCAAAAATATCAAATTTGTCGCTATTCTAATTGGTATTGAGCTGAGCAAAAATTTTGCAATGGGGGGGGGGGGATATAAATAAATAAAAATATCCGACATAAAAAAATGTCCTAATGATCTTCTAGGGCCCCAAAACGAATTTCGTTGATATTCCCCTCACCCCTCTCCATCTGCCATAGATGGAAAGACCATGATATCCAGATAAACTTGAACAAATTTTCATCGGTTGAAATTTAATCCTCGAATTTTGCGTGATTTTTGAACGTAAGAAAAAGAGAAAAATGATTAAATATCAGATATCGGAACCAAGATTGTTTCAATTTTGAATTTTTTTCCAACTTTGGAAAAAGCAGTGAAAAAAGTAGCGAAATGACCTAAAATAACGCGGTAAAAATTTTTAGCCTATTACTTGATCCTTGATTAACCTTCTGCCCCCCCCACCCTCCCATGAATTTAAAAGTTCAAAATTTACATGGAAAATCATGCATAACAACAAAAAATATGTACATATTTTGAGTTTTGAAAGCACAAAAAAAAAAATCACCTTTTTTTTATGACATCAGAAATGATGAAATTTTGTAAGTTTACTTTACTATTTTGGAAAAATTTTAAATGAATGATTTTTCAGCATAAAAAGCAGAAAAAATTACGAAAACTTATTGTTTGATGTCACGTAGTCTACTATGACACATTAATACCAGAAAATTCAAACAAATTTTCAACTTACTCGTACATGCGAAGTTTGAAATTATACTGCAAAGGCGGAGGGTGGGGAAAGGGAGAGTCAAAAAGTGACGAAATAACGGAAAAATTTATGGGCAATCATTTTTTTCACCGGATTGTAATACACCAACCCCTAAACAATATATCCAAAATCGGCCAAAATCGGACTGGTGCTTCATCCCTTTCATCTCCATTTCTGCCCCCATAAAATAGGTTTTTTACCAATAAATTTGCCTTTGTTCCTTAACGCGATGCAAAAAAAAAGTCGAGTCAAAAAATGTAGCTGACTAAATTTCCAATAAAAAAAAATGATGAAACACTTTAAAATGGGGTTGGAAAAGGAATGTTATGCGCAAAGGTTATGTTCCGCGTAGTGTTTCTATCGTGTCGCGAGAGCTAGCGGCAAACATTTATAGACACGCGGGCTCAATACTCTTTCAACATACTTGAACAAATTACACAGACTAAATGCTATGTTATCTCATGTTAAAGTAATTACTATTTGAATAAAGATACAATATGGATACAATACTTTAAAATTACTTTAATTCTATAAAATAGATTTATTCTCATCGTAGTTTTTATAACTATCTGACTCTGTTTCATTAATATTCTCTTCTGATTCAACACCAAATCAGCTATGGAAGGTAAAATTGAAATAATATATTCAACTATCTAAAATTTATGCCCTACATTCATTTCAGGGGGATTTTTCTCAAAAACATTTCCGTCATAGTTTTTCAGATAATCTTGGAAAAACGCAAAAAGTGACATTCTTAAAAAATCGTTTAAAAAAGGGGAAATTGTGAAAACTTGCTAACAATGCCTATTTTGAGTTTGAATATGTGTAATAATTCCATTTTTTTTAAATTTTCAATAACAATTTTATTTTATTTTTTGAAAATTTTTGAACTTTGAGGCAGTTCTGCAGAATGAAAAAATTAACTTAAAAAGCTGGCATTTTTACCACATCATTTTGAAGTCATTTTGCAACTATTGTGACCCCACCGTTTGTAGATTTTCAAAAACAAGCGAAATTAAACACATCCCCTGTTTAGATATGCTGAAAGAGAATTGAGCCCGCGTGTCTACGAACGTTGGCCGCTGGCTTTCGCGACGCGACAGAAACATTACGCGGAACATAACCTTAGCGCATAATGCATCATTTTTAAACTAATTTTTAAGCGATTTAATCGATTTTCGAAAAAAATATGCAATTACTTTTTTTATTGAAAATTTAACCAGCTATATTTTTTGATCCGACTTTTTTTCTCTATCGCGTTTAAGAACAAAGCTAGACAAATTTATTGGAAAAAAACTTACTTTTGGGGCAGAAATGGGATATTGGGGACGAAGCAGCAGTCTGATTTTGACTGATTTTGGATATGTTATTTAGGCGATGGTGTATTATAATCCTGTGGAAAAAAATTTGGGCCATTATCTTTTCGTTATTTACTGCTCATTTGACTAGACTACATATACCTAGTTGATTTTCCCTTCAAAAATCAAAACATGGAAATTTAAACAGCAATCTTTCAACCTGTTTTGGTTTAACCCGATTTTGTTCAAATCAGAGACGTTGATTCGTGAAAATTTCCACGTTAAATTATATCCCGTCGTCACATTCAAACTGAAAAAAATTATTCTACCGATCAGATCAAAATACATAAAATAAAAAAAAAAAAACGATCTCTTATTAAAATAATAAAAATACAAATACTCGATCTTCGAACCAAAGTCTCCTTATTACTGGTATTGGATCGATTGAAAAAAAAATCCATACACATAAGCTATACCTTCTGAAAAAAAAAAAAAAAAAACCGCTACAAGTTAAATTTAGCATTAAATCGGCATTATTCGGCGAATCATACGGTAAGAAGGGGGTCGGTAGAGAAATAATTATTATTCAATGTCGCGGCGTCACGTACGTACGAATAATTCTCATGACTGAAATTTCGTCGATTAACGTGGATTAAATTGCCAAAGCAGAGCCATGCTCAGCGAGCGCCGTCTCTTTAATTCTTCTAAGCACATACGAAACGTAACGTAACGTATCCGTATTTGAAATTAAGTTTCATTGAGAAAGTGTCGAGTTTTTTTTAAACATTTTTTTCACTTCATTCCTTCTTTATTTTTCTGGCTCGAGTCTTGATTTGATCATTTGATAATGAAGTATTTTTATTTCGCGTTTCACGCCCACTTCTAAAAAAACTTCTTGATAATACAACTATTGCTATAATTAAATTGAAACCGGATCGGTGTACGAGCGTTTATAAAATTATCGTGCTAGACTGTTGGAGAAAAAAAAATCTATCACGGCAGCAAATATTTTTCTACTCCATTGTACGTACAATTAACATCTTCGGCGGAATATAATCTCCTGATTGATGAATGATCATTTGATCGTGTAATTATAAAACTTTATTATAAAATTACATTTTACTCAGCTATTATACATTTTTCTTACGTGCCTACTGCCTACTCGATCACAAATCTATAAGCAAATTAATAAATATACCTGATCAGTGTTAACATAAGCTATCTATCTACATATTTCTCATGTGTGAGAGTATTGGAAAAAAAAATGCAACTATAACAATTTCTTCGTCATGACTGAAATCGCACGAGATGGCAAATTAATAACGATCGTTTAAACAGCAAATAGCCGTCTGGTTAAGTTTATTTTCTGGCTGTTTTCTATCAATGAAGTATGCTCTTGGTAGTAATTATCTTATCTTTATTGTGACTAGTGAGTAATGAGAATGACTAAGTAAACCCCTTGTCACCTGATTATGCCAGGTTCTCCTACAGCGAACTTGAAAAAGAAGTAGATATTGGTGGCGCCTACGTAGGGGAAAATTCGTCTCGTATCTCGATAGTCAAATAGGAAACGTTACTGAATATTTCGTTCATTTGTATTTATTTATCGTCTACATTAATTTCAACTTGCATAGGTATTTTCCAGAACAGACGCTGCCATCATTTTTTCAACACAAATTCACCACGAAGAAGCTGAGAATTTGGCAGAAAAACGATGTTTTGCTAACACCAAGCGATCTATGTTTTTTTTTTCCTCATACACTACGTAGACGTACAAAGCGAAATGAAAATTAATTCGTGTTATTTTTACTACCTACCAATATTAGCATAAAAAATTCGATAATCGTGCCTTTGAAACATCTATTCCACTTTTGTTCGATAGATTTTCCACCAGCAGAGTTTCTCAAGGTGAATCATAATTTTACATGGAATGAACTTACATTGCATAAAGGCGTGTTCAAACTTCAAAGCAGTACGTTTTGAAAGTTCAACTACTCTCCTGTTGACTGGAATTTTCTCATTTTGTAGGGACCTTGGTTTTGAAAATTTTCATATCTGTTATTTTCAAAGGACTATGTCCTTGTGATGTTTTTTTACCACTCGTTTCCCTGTCCACATCTTTCCTCACAGGTAGGTACCTATCTATTGAATAAATTGCAAAATCTGAAATAACAGTTTGCAGAAGAGATATTGATTGGTACAAAATGGGTAATTTAATGGGAATTTCCATTATATAAAACATTGTACATATCTGCTGATATATGTAAACCTCCTGCGGTATACCTAATTACCTATTATGAATTTCATACGAAGAACAAATACATATATTTCAAGAAGCGAAGTATAACGTTATTTTTAAAAGAAAATAAAACTTGAAAAAATATTATTTTATTTAGTTTCTCCGATAAAAAGAATACGCAGAAAATTTTCCAGACATTCGATTTAAAATCAAGCAAAAAAAATAATAAAAAAAGTATCTCTTCGAGATGCGTTTTCAACGTGAAACAGTAAAAAGGAATCAAAACCCCACTTTTTCAGAGCTATTACGGTGGCCAAAAAATTAAAAAAAAAAATCACGATGCTTTTTTCATAAACAATATTAAGGGTAGGAAGGGTTCAATGGGGCTAAAATGTCGAAACCCCAAAAAGGCACATCTAAGAATCTTACTAAATGTACATACCAAATTTTAACTTCCTAACCAATTTGGAGGGGAGTTATACGAGAAGCAAAATTTAAATTAAAACTAAAAAAATCCACTAAAAAACCGTATATTTAGGTTTTCGAGGGAGTGCAATGAAGCTAAAAAGTCGAGACCCTCAAAAGGCACATTTAGGGTTCCCATTGAATATACATACCTAATTTCAAGTTCCTAGCTGAATCTGGAGGGAAATTATGCGAGGAACAAACTCAAAAAAATAAGAAAAAACTACCAAAAAACCACATATTTGGGACTGTGAGTGAGTGAAATGATGTTGAAAAGTCCACAGACCCAAAAGACACATCTAGAGCCCCTACTAAAAGTACATACCAAATTTTAGCTTCCTAGCTCAATTTGGAAGGGAGTTATGCGAGGAACAAACTCAAAAAACTCCAAAAAAAAAGACAAACTTACCAAAAAATCAATTTTTTGGGTCTGTGAAAGGGTGGAATGGAATCGAAAAGTTGGAACCCCTAAAAGGTATATGTATGACCCATATAAAATTTACATATCAAACTTCAACTTCCTAAGCTCAATTTGGTGGGGAGTAGGGAAGAAACAGCCGTTTTTCAAGGTCAAGAAGGGAAAAACCCCTCATATCTCCCTCCTAATTGAACTAGAAGGCTGATTTATGGATATGTTATGCAACTTTGGAGTCTTCATCGATTGACTCAAAAAGAAAAAATTTTTACGTTTTTGGACCCTCAGCGACCCCTGCCCCCAAATTGGGCCAAATCTGAATTTTAATCTAAGGTCATCTCCACTCATATATACCTGATCCGCCGCCAAACTGAGCCGATTGACCGATTTGGAGATATTGTGGTCAGTAACGAGCAGAGTAAATGATTTTAGTCTTCGGGGGAAAAAATAAAAATAAAAATGTGAAACAGCAAAAATTGTCGTAATCATTTTTTAGGATCCCAAAACGGATTTTGTTGATCCCCCCCCCGCCCTTTCATCCGCCATAGGTCGATAGACTGCAATAGCCTTGTTTTTTCATTGACAATATGATATAGAAAACCAGGCTAAAAACGTAAAAAATCATTGAAAATCGAGTAAAAATTTGATAAAAATGGAAAAAAAGTGCAAAAATCACGGAAAAATGGTGAAAATTGATCAAAAATTACTAAAAAAATATTGGAAAATGGGTAAAAGTTAATTTTAATTCTACACAAAATCGTTGAAAATCATTAAAAATCATTGAAAATTGGGTAAAAATTTGATATAAATCAATCAAAAATGCGAAAAATTTATTAAAAATCATGAAAAAATGTTGAAAAATGGATTGAAAATGACATAAAATACGGAAAATATATTGTTAAAAATCATTACAAATCGGCGAAAAAGCAGATAAAGATGGATAAAAAGCACAAAAATTTGATTAAAAATCAAGAAAAAATGATAATTTGACATAAAATATCACAAAAATCGTTCAAAGTGATCAAAAATGTTAAAAACTTGGTAAAAATTCACCTAAATTATGAAAAAAATTGTAAAAAGTAATCGAGAAATGGCTAAAAATTTGATTAAAATTGGGGGAAAATGTACTAAATTGATCAGAAAACATGAAAAAATGCTGAAAATCGGATGAAAACCAACCGAAATTATAAAATTAAAGTAGTAAAAAAGCATCGAAAATTGGATAAAAACTTGTTTAAAAAAAGCTTCAAAGTGTACAGAATTGATGAAAAATTATGAAAAAATAACATTCGAGTGAAAAATGATCAAGAATTAAGAAAAAGTGTTGATGAAAAATAGGTGAAAATTTACCAAGATTATGAAAAAAAATTTTGTAAAAAATTATCGAAAAATGGGTAAAATTGGTCAAAAAATTGATCTATAATCATGAAAAAATATTGAAATGCTCCAGAAATTGGAAAAACATATCTGTTTTAGAAATCTCTACAATTTTTCACTTCGAAAGTATATAATGATGAGAAAAAATCACTCAAAATAATTTTCAAATTTTTAATAAATTTCAAAAATACCTCCTCAATAAGAAGAACAAACGGAGTAGCATTTTTATACTTTGTGAACGATAGAAGAAGAAATGTTGGAACTGCGATTGCATGAAAGTGTAAAGCGCGAACGGAACGATTGGAGAGTTATTTCGAATATACCACGACATTATTTATTTTTACTTTTTCAAATACGTTGTATCGAATTATTAATAATTTTTGCCATTTTCCTCTTCGTATTCACTCGACTAATCAATATTCATGAAAATAGAAATTACATTTTTTTTGCTCTCGTTTTTCGAAAAATACCCTCGCAATTACACCAATCATTTCAAAAAAAAAGAAATGAATTTTTCGAATTATGTTTATGAATATTAAAATGCTGAGGTAAACGTTAAAAATTACATCTAACAGCATTTAAATAGTAAGTTCTGCTTACCTATGTGAGCTGTCATCGGCAGTTGTAAAAAAAATAGATAATTCTCGACCGCATTGCACTAGTCTTTTTATCAAGTTAAATTTCATTGAGAAAAATACGACAATATTTTACAACTTTGAAAAAAAAAGCTTACTTCTCAAAAGCATATAAAGAGAATATAATAATATACATAGTACGTACGACATAAAGAAAACTCAACGGTGTAATTTTTTGCCTTAAAAAGCCACAATCAAAATTACCATAACAATTAAAGCTTCGGGTAGTATTTAAGCGATGAATAATAGAGCATTTCGCCTACTCGCAAGTTGCAATTCTTCCACTAGCCCTAATGAAACATTATCAACATAGGATGGAATATATTTTACGATTTAAAATAAAGCTTCCCAGCTGTCAAGATATAATCAAAAAATGTCCTGAGTGGAAAAGGTAAAGGAAGGAATTGCTGCAAAAAAATTTGTGATAGGACATTTTTAGATTTTTTGAGAACACCAAATTCTAAAACTTGGAAAATTTTCAAACTCTAAACATTAATTTTACCAATTTTTCAGAGAATTTTTATGCTTTCTAAGGAACACTCGAAATTTCCAACCTTGTCCCGTGATGATCTCTTCTTTAAAAATTTAAAACAACGAAACAGGAAAACTCATTGAAGGGACTAACCTATAACTAAGGGGGAGGGCAAAACCGTTACGTTTCTTCATCACTTCGCAGAAAATTGCAGAGTACAAAATCATGTCCGAAGAATCGCAACAAGATTTAATCAATATTAACCCTTCCTGGAGACATTACAGTGATTGGCTGGAACCTCCAAAAGGCACAAGAATGACTCCTATTGTACCATATATATATATGTGTGTGTGTGTGTGTAGCAATGACTATAAGAGAATAAGCATAGGCAGATTTTCCTCGCTGGAATTTTGAGATGATACCTTGGTGATAGGAGCAGCCCCGGATTAAGAATCTGTGAGGTCAGAGGCCCGGGGCGGATGGCAGTTTTGAATGAAATCAGATTTTCAGTGTGACTCCTGTAAGTACTTTATTCTGAACGGGGGGAGGGAGGAGCGGTTATATCTGAAATGCATGTAGATAACTAGGTAAACATCATTATATCATAAGAATTGGAAATGTTGAAATGGTTTTCGTATTTAGCATTTTCGTAGATTAAGGAAATATAAAATCATAGCCGAAAACAAAACTCCATTAAGGGCCTCTGTTGAACCATAACAGCACCCCCTCGCCACCATTTAAGGTTCATAGGTACATTAACGATATCGGTGTCGTTTTCGCATAAATCGAACCTCCTGAGCACGATAATGTTGGATCCCACCTCCCCTTTACAATGAGGTTTACAAGGTAAAATGAAAAACAGCCCACAACCACTGAAACCGCCAAAAAGTACATTCAGGACGACTACTAAATGATTATGCCAAATTTCAACCTCGCACCTCAATTCGGATTGGAGATATGCGTGAAATAGTCTTTTTCCAAAGTCAGAAAGAGGTTAACCTCTCATTTCTCCGCCCCTAATTGACATAGGTGCTTAATTTTTGCATATGTTGTACAAGTTTAAACTCTATATTGATGGGTTCATAAACAAACAATTTTTGCGATTTTACCCCCCCCCCCCCCCACCCAATTTGAACTCTATATTGATGGGTTCAAAAACAAACAATTTTTGCGATTTCCCCCCCCCCCCCCGCCACCCAATTTGAACATACCTGAATTTTAGGCTGATCTTGTTACCCGAGTTTTGGTTGGTATCGAACCGAGTAAGTGGTTTCAGTCTTCGGGTGAAAAGAATAAAAATAAATAAAAATGAATAGGGATCTGACTGCGTATCGCCAAAAATGGTCTTAATAGTCATCGAGAACCCCAAAACAATTTTGTTGATACTCCTTTACCCCTCCCCCTTATTTGTTTTTGAATAGGCCACTCAATTTGAAGTAGAACACCGGCCATTTTTTAATTTTGTAAAATTGGTACCAAAATGGTTTTTATGCCAAAATGATGAACACATATGGGAAAATCTATAACAAATTTTTCGAATTTCTGGGTTCGGCTGGAGGAGAGGAAAGGGGATTATCAACTACTGGAAAGTAAAAATCGCTTACTTCCCAGTATTAGATAACTCTCAAAATTGTTGGAAATCACACCAAAAAATGATGCCCACTTACATTAAATCACGTAATTATTAGAAATTCTCAATTATTAACGAATTATTTTTTCAATTTTCTGTAGTTGCTAGCTTCTTCCCCCCTCCCCAAAGTGAAATTTGTAGCAGAAAATATTTTTAGCACAATCCATATCGGTATTGAGACACCAATGACACCGTTTCGCACACCTTTTGTGTTATCAATTACTATCAAGTAGCTAAAAGAAAGTTATCAAGCATTGGCTAGTAGCCTTAGGTTGATTTGATTTTTTTTCCAGAAGCAAATGATATAGGTGGGGAATCAACAACACAGGGAATGGATGAGGTATACATTGGAGTATAATGCATAATTTTTTCAGCATTTTTTGATCATTACATGCGATAACAAAAATGTAAAAAAATTCCCTCTCACTTATCAACTACTGGCAAATTACCTTATAGATTGAAATGTCACAGATGAGAGGAAAAATTTTTAACCCCCCATTAAAATAGGTTAATTTTATAATATGAACATGATGATGAAACAGACCTCAATTTTCCGCACCTGCAAATCGAACACCTATATTTCGTCGTACGAATCCTTGTAAATTTTCCAATAATTAGACAACTTGACTCATTCGCCTATATCCAAAGATAGCGATCTTCGATCTCAACATCTGTACCATTTGAACGAGTAAAATCAACAACATTATTCATACCAACCTTTACTCTCCTCTTTGCCTGTAACTCGTCATAAAAAAAAAAAACCATTCCACACCCGACGAATCTCACGCTTCTGCCTACAAAATATACACCTTCACCTTATAAATGCGAATAGATTACAGAGATTAAAATAAAATGTAGGTAAGCGAATCTTTTCAAATATTCAACATCCTGCGGAAATGCATAGCTAGGTATAATTCTCGTTCAATGACGAATTTCGCTTATGGGAAAACTTCAGACTAAAAAGCACACATCAGTTAGGGTAGGATAAAAAAAAAAAAAAAAAAGCGTGATGCAGTGCGGCGCCGCACCGTGCTAAAAGTAAAAATAATAACTTGGACACGACGAATGCTCAAAGTATGGAAACCGGTTCACCGCGACGTATCGTACGAATTCTTTTGCAAATCCAAATCAATATAAATCCTACGGTCTAGGTACTTTGCTATATAGCTACCTCTACATATACCAAGCAGTACGATATGCGAATACATGGCAGGCAAGCAGAGAGTTTTTCAATGAATACACTGACACAGTCAATTCGGCACTAGGATTAGGCAGCGAGAGAGAGAGGAGGAGACAAATAGATCTACACGAGTTTGGAAATTACCTACGTCGAAGCTAAACAGAT
Organism: Ferrisia virgata; assembly: GCA_900060175.1. Lineage (NCBI taxonomy): Eukaryota > Metazoa > Arthropoda > Insecta > Hemiptera > Pseudococcidae > Ferrisia > Ferrisia virgata. Next base: position 26,724 of record FIZR01014789.1, read on the forward strand.
CAACTCGCATGGGCTATATTTTGTATTGCGAACTGGAGTGAAATTCAAACATCCCTAAGCCCTTACCTCCTCCGGGGTTGCGAATCTATTTTCTATTTAAGATAAAGAATACCGTAGTCAAATAGCGTAAAAAATTAGCCTTACACATTCATCATTGGTTGACATGTATACAATCTACATATATCTATCTACCTATGCAGCATCTAAGGCATATATACCTTTAGTTATATTTTTTTGGGGGCTTTTTTTTCTCTACTTCTCAGAGTATGCTTTGACAACGTGCATCGTTCTCATCACTTTCACATAGCTGGATACTGGATAGCAAGTGTATAACAAGGTAAAATGCAGATTTTAAGGCAATATTCGCCACAGAGGAGACTCATAGGTAGGTATTGTTCGGGTGAGAATGGTTATTTTTTTTTCCAACAGGCATTCGCCACTTCTTTATAGCTTGCTGAAAGAAACAAGTCTCCCAGAGTTGGAACGAGAACAAGACGAATGAGATGAAGAAAAAAAAGAAGAAGAAGAAGACAACTAGGCAAAAAAATTAAAATAAAAAAAAAATAGAAAGGGAATAAAATGGTAACCTTGATGAGACACGTGTTACGTTAATTACGAAGGCCGAACATCTCCAGCAGTAGTGACATAAAAATTAGTAAAAATTTTACATTTTATTCGAAACTGGTTCGTATATATTTAATATGTCTATACGAAGCATAAACTATTTAAAGGAAGCAATTGAAAAATTTATCAATACTCGAGAAGAAGTTTGCAAGATCATCAGACACCATCGACCATCGACCATCCAACACCAACTGCATGCACCACGTACTACGAATCTTTGCAATCCAAAAACCTAATATACTGAGATGACCATCAATATGCGAACTTATCCAATGCATATAAAAGACGTGGGTGGAAAATTTTCGTTGATGGTCGAATGTATATACTGTCAAGAGGATTTCGAAAAATACACGAGACATATAGACATAGACATAAGTAGAAATATACCTAAACGGAGGATAAAGTTTTTTTTTTTTTTTTTGATAACGATCTCATCGGCATCGAACTGGATACGCGGTGTAAAGCCAATGGGACCTTAAAAGAGTTAGAGCACACCACACCAGCACACCTATACACATATGTACGTAGAAAGGGCAACATTACCATAATAACCGGTTCCAACCCAGAGAGAAGTTCCAGATATATAATGGTTCTTCTTATTGCTGTCTAAACATCTCTTATACGACCGAAAAACCGGTCTTTGTTAGAATTTATAAGATCGGGATCCAACCACAAAAAAAAAAAAAAAAAGATCGATTCTCTCTATACATATAGGTACTTTCACGTTATCCCTCTCTTACTCTTTTCCAACTTCGCAAAACCTTATCCTCAATGGTACACAGCCATCCATAGAGGTTCCTATAAAAATCAAACATTTGCTAAAAATATAAATCCGTATGGTCGCGGTGTGACCCTCGCCTAGGTAGCTCGTATTCGATGCCGCCATCCACCGCCTGCATGACCCTACCTTCTCTTCTACAAATACACGTATACTTTACCTATACCTACCTACCTATCTATATACACATACACCTAGGTTATAGAGGTACATGTCGCTTACACACACACACACACACACTGCGAAGTACTATTATGGCACTTTGGCGCGAATTCGCGAACCGTCTCTACATATAGAATACATTTAGGTATATAACAAAGCCCAAACCTATAGCAAAATGTGCATCTCCTATTGACAGCAGGTAGCCTATAAGTATACTGCGTGTTCGATGGTGTTGTTTCTTTTTTTTTTTCTACATTACTCAATTACTCAGCTGGCATTTCTTTGTTGATACCTACAGTGATTCGATTTTGCATCGATGTTGCCGTCAGCGTCAACCTTGGTATCTATCTATTTTGATTATTTAACAATCGTAAATTTTATAGATAATTTGGTTGTATTATCGCTGGCCATCGATATATGTAGAGTATGTGGACTAACATGCGGTCAATCATCAGCAATTGAAAAGCTTATTTAACTCGAAATAATGTTGGTAAGCAATATAGAGGAAATGAATAATATACAGCGTGATGCAAGAAATTCGCCTATAATGTACTACACGTATCTAACTATCTGCTTACTAGGTACCTGTATACATATACCTTTGGTACACGTTAAAAATTCGATAATTTATTATTTTTCGATATAATTGTTTCATTATTGAAAAACAAAGCATAGCAATGCGTTGCTTTTTGAATCTAATTTTGGTTAAGTGAAGAAAATGTGAGAATTGGGCATTATTCCTGGAACGAAGAAAAGAGTGTTTTACGATGATTTTTCTCAATTCGTGGTAGCAGTACCTACAGGTAAATATCGGAGTGAATATCTGAAACCCTCAAAAAACGCATCTAAGACTCCTATTAAATGTACATACTAAATTTCAACACCCTAGTTTAATTTGGAAAGGAAATATGCGTGCCACATGGTGCCACAAACTCAAACAATCAGAAAAACTTATAAAAAAACACCTTTTTCAGGTGTGGTGAGGTAGAGCAATAAAGGTGAAAATTCGAGACCCCCCCCCTCTCTAAAGGTATAACTAGGATCCCCAAGAAATCTACATATCAAATTTCTACTTCCTAGCTCCATTTGTGGAGGAGTTATCCCAGGAGCAAATTTAAAAAAAGAAGAAAAATCGATCAAAAAATTACATTTTTGAGGCTGTGAAGGAGTGCAATGAGACTGAAAAGTGGAAATCTCCAAAAGACACGTCTATGGCCTCTACCAAGTCTGCATGCCAATTTTCAGCTCCCTATCGCAATTTGGAAAAGAGATACGGGAGGAACAGCCTTCTTTCAAGGTTGAAAAGGAGAAACCCCTCATATTTCCCCTCCTAATTGACCTAGAAAGCTCATTTTTGGATACGCTATACAACATTGAATTGCCTATCGATTGACTAAAAAAGGAATAATTTTTACGATTTCAGCCTCTCAGCAACCTCTCTCTCAGATTTTAGAATGACTGAATTTTAACCCAACGTCATCTCCACTCCAGAATATCAAACGATCAACCAATCAAAGCATATAGTTTTCAAATTTGATCGATTTTGATTGGTATTGAGTTAAGAAAATAATTTTTAGTTTCGGAAAAAAAATTTTTTTTAAATAGAAATAAAATGTGACATGGCCAAAAAAGGTCTTAATGGTCTTCTAGGATCGCAAAATGTATTTTGTTGATATTACTCGCTTTTTCGTCGTAGATCCATAGATCGTAATAGTCTGGTTTTCACAAACAATATGGCATAGAAAAATATGCTAAAAATTAGAAACATGACCAAAAAACTACATTTTTGGGACTGTGAGGGGGTGCAGTGAAGCTAAGAAGTCGAAATCTCCAAAACACATTTAGAGCTTTTACTAAAAGTACGTGCCGAATTTCAACCCCCTGGCTTAATTTCGAGGGGAGATATAAGTGGATCAGTCTTTCTTCAAGGGAAAAAAGGAAAAACTCTTATTTTTGGATATGTTATACAACTCCGGATTCTCTATTGATTAGTTCAAAAAAAAAAAAATTTTTGACATTTTAGCTGCTCAGCACTACCTCCTCTAAGTTTGGGTATAACTTAATTTTGATCCGAGGTCATCTCTACTTAAAAATATCAAATCCGCCTCCAATATAAACCTATGACCCGAATTTGATCAATTTTTGGTCAGTACCAAAGTGAGCAAATAATTTTTAGTTTCAGCGAAAAAATAAAAAAAAATAAATAAAAAGTAAAAATAACTGATAAAGTTAAAAATGGTCTAAATGCCCATTTAGGACTCCAGAACGGATGTCGTTGATACCCCTCCCCCCCTCCAACCAACATTGGTTGATAGTGTGTAATGCTCAAGTAAATATTTTAAAAAACTCGATTACAAAAGATGAACGTTACGACAGTTTTATGTCGATTTAGAGGATCGAATATCAAGCAACAGCTCCCTCAGTGTGGTCAAAATTCTCAAAAAAAAAAAATATATATGGAAAAAGTAAATTTACACATCGATTCTTACTAATGTGAAGTCACTGAATTTGAACATTCACTTATTTTTTGGATCCGTTTTCTGAGTACCCCCTACTCCCAAAAAAAAGTAAGAAAGATATGAGAAGAGAACAAAAAACCATGTGGTAAGTATAGCGAACCTAATACTTCTGCACCAATAAGATCGAATATCAACTTACTTTCTCGATATATTCAAATTAGTAAGAATCAATGTTAGTTAATTTCTGCCATTTTTAAAAATTTTTACCTATTAAGAAGCCTGGAGGGTGGGTTCTGCGGGAGTTGGTTCAAAAAATCAATAATATTCGAATTCAGCATTTTCGAAGTAACAATAATCAATACGTAACTTCACTTTTTCCATTTTTTTAAATTTTGACCAAAATTAAAGACACCTCTGCCCCCTAACGGTGTTCAGATTCCATTTTAATAACTAATTGGTTGCGATCATGATAATTTTTCAGATTTTTAAATTGCAGTTTTTAACCTTCATGCTCATTGTGAAAAGTTGACTTTTTATGTCAAAAGTTCAACGTCAAGCTTTAAAAATTTTGCTTAACCATTTTAAACCTCCTTCCATGAAAATTGTTGAAAACCCGCTTATTCCCATGATCTTTTCCACCAATCTGTGTGAAATTCATTTCAAATAATTTTTTTTTGAAAAAAACCTTTTTGAAATTTTGAAATCAAACGTTGAAGACATCATATTATGAACATAATACCTTTTTTCTTACTTATTTCTTCTAACTCACTCCCCCCCCTCAGCCCCCCAAAAAAGTCGAAAATTAAAACACTCTCGTGTAATCAACACGTATTAGTCAACTAACTTTGAGAAAAAAAAAGCAAGGCATCACAAGCAATGCCTTTTTTCCTAATCAGCATTCAAAGTTGGAAGGGTTCAATGAGGCTAAAAAGTTGAAACCTCCAAAACGCAAATTTAGGACCCGTACTGACTGTACATACCCAATTTCAACTTCCTAGCTCAATTCGGAGGGGAGTTATGCGAGGAACCAATATTATAAATTTGAAAAATCGACCAAAAAGCCACATATTTTGGGTTGTGAGGGAGTGAAATGGGGCTGAAAAGTTGAGATCCCCAAAAGGCACATCTAGGGTCTCTACTAAATCTACATACCAAATTTCAGCTTCCTACCTGTGAACTATGCGAGGAACAAACTGAAAAAACTCAAAAAATGAGAAAACCTGACCAAAAACCACATTTCTCTGGCTGTGAGGGGGGTGCAATGGAGCTGAAAAGTCGAGATCCCCAAAAGGTACATCTAGGGCTCCGAATGAATGTATATACAAAATTTCAACTTCCTTGCTTATTTTGGTGGGAAGATAGGGGAGGAACAGCCCGTTTTCAAGGTCGAAAAGGGAGCCCCTACTAATTGACTTAGGAGGTTGATTTTTGGATATGTTATGCAAAATTGGATTCTCTATCAATTTACTCGAAAAGGAACAATTTTTGTGTTCTTGCCCCCCCCCCATGCCCCCTCCCTCAAAATTGGTCAAAACTGAATTTTGACCCAAGGTAATCCCAGTCATCCCTACTCATATATATCCAATCCGCCGCCAAACTGAGTAGATTTACTGAATTGGAGCGATTTTGGTTCGTGTTGAACAAAGTAAATGATTTTAATGTTCAATAAAAATAAATATCTGACGGCCAAAAATTGCTTTAGTGGTCTTCTAGGGCCTCAAAATGGACTTTGTTACTATTCCCCCCTCTCCAACCTCCGTTGGTCGGTAGACTGTAAAAGCCTGGTTTTTATTCGCAATATGACATAGAAAATCAGGTTAATTAGTCATTAATAAAACCTTTTTACGCGAAATTAAATTGAACTGCAGTAAAATTGATTCATCTCTAAAACTATAATACAAAAATCAAGCATTTTCAGTATTCGCATTTCTATAAATAAATGCAATTCTGAAAGTGCATTTATAACGTACTGATTCCTGGAACCTTCAAAACGCCTACCTGCACACCTCTCTTCCTCCTGATAAACAAGTCACGTCAAAATGACATGCGAAAAAAAAAAAACGAATTTCCAACTCGTCGTAACGAAATTTTAGAAATTTACATTTGAGCCAGATTTGCGAATAAAAATATAAAAAAGCAAACTGCTACCATGTTTAAAAATTCCATGACGACGACGACGATACATTAATACAATTTAAAATCCAATGCTGAAAATTCGATTTCAACTCAGTAACTTAATTTTTTATACATAAATAATGAGAAGGTATAACAGACATTATAAAATTGGCTATGCATATTTTTTTTTCCTTTCTATTATAAGCTAGCTTGTTAGCTTCGATAATTTTACATGTACCTATATACATACGAATGCAACAAATAAACCGGTATTGTTTTTGCATTCGATAAAATACAATATGCATGGTTTAAATATATTAGATATATTTCGTTTGGTTTGAAATTGAAATGTTAGTAACCTTTGAATATATATGTACCTACGTATGGCAAGTATAAGTAAGTCTAATGTATGTAAATCGAATAGTACAAAGTGCAGGTTAAACGAGTAATCTGTTTATGAAGGAATCGTAGGTATATGCGGATAAATCCAAACATGTATCAGATTATCATGCTGTTTCAATATTGTAACTTCGTATCACTTTATTTGTCCTCTTATCTTTTTTGGTCGACGAAACAAAAAAAATAAAATCATATATTCTGCCATTTTCTTGTACCATCTACCAACAGGAAAATAATCTTCGAAATAAAAGTATAACCTACAAGGTATCTAACTGATATTGGGGAAATTATTTAAAATGATCAATCCATTGTAGGTAATAAGGTTTTAGAATTTAATTCAAATCTAAACGATACGAGAATGAATAAAACGAAAGACTGGAAAAGAACCAAATATTCAAGCATACTTAAATTTCATATATTACCGACTTATTTTTTCAAAAAATATATTAAAATAGGTATTCACTAAGATTTTTGTATAAACTCATACATCGTCTTGAAATACGTAAATTTGAAGATTTTACGAACATTCATTCTCCAAGAAAACTTTCGTACACATAAATCTTGCCAATTGAATCTAATATTTGAAGAAAATAACTATGTTCCTAGTGCAGAGACTAGATGAATCTATTTTTCATTGATTTCAGTTTATTTTGAAAAAATATTGCCACCAACCTTTCGATGTATTTCTTCGATTACAGATGTGCTTAAGATGATGCCTCATTTTTATACATTCGTGAGCACATTTAGATCTTCGAATTTTCCAGGGATGGGTGCTTGTTCGAGGAATAAATTCAATATACCCGGGTATCGGGCAATGGTCATCTTTCTGCAAATACATATAATATGAACATACTAAATAAAAAACTTGATTCGTTCGTTTGAAAAAATTACACTTATTGAGAATATATATATATGAAACGCCTTAAAGACTATCGTAGGCAGTTCATTTTACATTTTAGTTAAAATAATAAAATAAATATTATCGCTAATGGCAATGATTGATCAAGAGGATTAATTTGTTACTTCACGGCATAAAATAATAAATGTATCAAAAATCCAATTGATTTACTTTTCCTACCTACACCTGAGGTTACTTTTCAATTTTTAGTACGAATTAATTTGCGATATTATCAACGAAAACGTAAACAAGGCTGGTTTAGTGTCGTATTGGTGAGAGAGGGGGAGGGGGCGAGTGAAATATTAACAAAATTGGTTTTGAGGTTCTAGAAAATTAATAAGATTATTTTATTGAACAATGTGGCGTGTCAATTTATTTGTCTTAATTTTATACATTTTTTCGCAAGACTAAAATCTTTTCCTCGGTTTGATATCGATCAAAATCCCTCAAATTCATCCAAAAAAGCTTAGACTGGCAGCAGATTAACTCCATATCAGTAGCCATGACTTGCGGTTTATCCACTTATGGCAAAAGGTGGGTTGGGGGATCCTAGAAGATTCAGATATTTATTTTTACCTAATTATTTTTTTCCCCGAAACTAAAAATCTTTTGCTCAGCGCAATACCGGTCAAAATCGAATAAATTAGTAAATAAATTTCAATTGGTGGCGGATTTGATATTCTTAAGTGAGGATAACCTCGAGCCAAAATCCGGTTGAGCCCAAATTTGGAGGAGAGGATATACTAAGAGGCTAAAATTGCAAAAATTGTTCTTTTTTGAGCCAATCGATTGACAATCCAAAGTTATACAACATAGGGTTTTTTCTCTTTTTTGACCGTGAAAAAGAGCTGTTCCTTCCCTATCTTCCCTCCAAATCGAGTTAGGAAGTTCAATTTTGGTGGCCATAGTTGCGTCTTCTGGGTGTTTTGATTTTTCATAACCATTGCGCCTTCTTACAGCTCAGAAATGTGATTTTTTTAATAGTTTTTTCTTATTTTTTGAGTTTGATCTTCGCACAACTCTCCTCAAATTGAGCAAGGAAGTTGAAATTTGATATGTATATTCAGTAGGAGGCTCAGATGTGCTTTTTGGGGTCTCAACTTTTCAGCCTCATCGCACCTCCTCACAGCCCTAAAAATGTAGTGGTCGGTTTTTCTGATTTTTTTGAGTTTTTTTCCTCGCATATCGCCCACTCCTAATTGGGTTAAGGAATTGAAATTTGGTATGTAGATTTAGCATAGATCCTGGTTGTGTCTTTGGGCGATGTAGAATTTTCAGCGCCATTGCAACCCCTCCCAACCCTTACTTTCGGTTAAGCGATGCTTTTTTTCAATTCACATAATCATATTTTCCGAAAATCAGGCTGGAAAAGGAAATCTAAATTTAATTATCCAACATATTAGCCACCACTTTAGATTTCTTTTGAAAAAAACTCTCCTTCCTCCACCATCGATTTCTTAAACTTAGTACAAAAAAACTTGATCGGATTATTTAGTGAAATTCAAACAAAACATCTTTGCATAGCTCCCGTCAGCCTGCAGACTCAACCGTCAAAACTCGTATTTTCACAATAAAAAAAAAAAATTCTAATAGATGCCGAATAGTTGAGCCAATTGAAAGCTTACATATCACATTTCAATTCTATCTGCTCAAGAATAAAATTATCGTACAATCAGATACGCTATCGCGCTACCATGCCGCACAGTCCTTGCTCGAAGAAGCCGGAGTTTGTCTCAACACCAAAGTTTAGAAATTGGCGCATTGTATATAAATGGATTTTTACTCTCACTAGTGGCTGCGACTCCTTTACCCATTGAAAAGCGCCATTACGAATAGAAATAATTCGTTTATAATGAATATACGGTGACATAAGTAACAATAAATTAACGTCATGTATTAGCAACTTTCAAAGGTTCCGCGTGTTGTTATTTGCGTCGCGAGAGCTAAATTCAATTTCCTATTCAACGTCAATTAATTTTAAACGTTATTGTACGTTTATAAATTTAAACGCTAGATGGCAAGCTTTTGAATAGAAATCGATTCGCTCGTCGTAATCCGATTTATACACTGCTCGAAATTCGCGTCTTCGTAAATGTGTATAAGTATAAGTGTGAGTAAGAGCACAATTTTGCTCATCCAATATACGTATGTATATATACCACATACACTGTATAACTTATCGTCGTGATATGAAAAATAAATAAAAATAAAATAATAACAACTTTTAGGTAGATAGGAAGGGGTAACTCGCGGTGGCGAAATTTTTACATTAATCTCATCGATGAATAGTAGATATGTGTCGAGCGATAAGTACACATATACACAGAGTACTTTGGCAAAACACCTATCGACGTAGCTAGTTAGGTAAAGTACGAAGTCTACACACACACGTACCTACTACTTAGACCAATCTACCTTTCGTCCTTTCCACGACGATCATTTCTTATTTCTCGATAGGCATAGCTGAACTTCATTTTTCACGAAAACTTACAATAAATTTCAGTTTCACATTCCAACGTATTGTGTGCATCGTTCGACGGCTAGTAAAATTGAAAAAATATTAAAATATTTCCGTTGACGATTCGCTTCTATCTTATAGGGTAGGTGTAACATAGCTCACAGATGCAGACACAAACACCGCCACGTATACCAGAAAGTACGTCACTGTCGGTAAATAAAGTTTTCTCAGCTTTAGAATCAACTATATTTCAAAAAAAAAAAAAAAAAGTAAATTAAATTCCGAGCTTTAATAATATTTTCATAACCACAAAGCGTTTCCGCTGCTTTACCTGTGAAGCTTGATGTACTCGAATCGTATTCCTTTTGCGCGGATATTATTTTTATCGCTGTTTTGTCTTTTTTGAATACGAAAACCCAGCTTATATAAGGTCTTCGAAACTATACGAAACACAACACATATAATACCTACCTGTAAAAAAAAAAAGCATCGGATGAAAATTAAATCACGTGATGACATGGAATAGAGTTTTCTTATACGTAAAAGAAATATAATATGTACGTATATTTACGAAAGTAATCTTCTTATTTAGTATCTGTGTATAAATTTATTACAGCAGTCAAATCGAAAATATTCAATTACACGTACACAATCGTTGCAAAAAAGGATTATTTTCCTTTTTTAGCTGGAATTTCATTCGAAGTTGATGACGATAATAAAACAGTAAAAGGATTGGAGTGTACGAGCAAGCTCTTTTGAATTGTAAAAGGTCGAATTTCCGGTATACGAAACTTGTTTCCATTTAAACTAAGTTCTTATAGCGCAATTGATCTGATAACAATTTCGATAGAAATAACAAAACAATAATGATCAGGTTTGATGTTATTAGAACTGTTCATTCAACGGAGAGTTCTATCTAGAGATTAAAGGTAAAACTGCATAATAATTCGTGATCGAAAAAAACATACGAAAATGAGGAAAGAAACGAAATACTTTCGAGTCCAAAAACAGCAATATCAAAACTTCATTAAGATAACCACACGTGATAACATTATTTTCCTCCATCTCTAATAAAGCAAAAACGTTTTCAACAAATTCATAAATCACTTACAAAAGCCAGTCAAAATAGTTGGAGTTTTCCCATGTCATACGTACATTTCTGCAACAAATCACTCGTATGAACACGGACAGAATATTCGTCGTAGTTTAGAAATAATCAAAAACTGATAATTATACAAAAAATAATAATCGAACCTATATAAATACTCACTCGAGAGGTTTGCAAATTGTATGATTTTATTCAAACAAATCTTTAATCCTCGTCATTTTGAATTCTTCCACTGATAGCTGATATGAAGGTGAACTCTGAATAACACACCGAGAATACGAATAATGAATATCTCACGACGCTAACTGATAAGTTTTGAATTTTACCAATTTATCTCACACACGTACGTATTATTTCTGCGAATGGTACATTAAATATAGGTAGTTGATTAGCGTATGGCTTAATTAGTACACTGTATGTGCTTTTTATCAAAATACTGAAAGTGTAGAGTGCAGGTGAATCAGCTCTGATTTCTTTCAGCATTCCAACTTCGACTTTGATGTAAATCTATCGGGATTCGTTTTACAATTATTTTAAGAAGGCGCCTTCTTTTTTTTATTATAAATTAAACTTGAAACTATCCTCATTTATGCCCACGTAGATGGGAACTGATGTTTTCAACCCTATTCATTTACCTTGATCAACCGAAATTTCATTGTAACTTCACGATGATAGATAGTACTTTTAAATCAGGCCCACTTTTCCTACAAGCACGCGGAGATCTGCTCTGTGTGTTTATCTGCAACAGTCAAAAATCACAGTTAATTTAATCGATAGAACATGGATAATTAATTAAACTTCACTTGTTAATGAGTTCAGAATTCGGATAGTTCAATAATAAAGTTGAACCGTTAAGAATTCAAGACTACCGATGCTCCAATTCGGATTTCGGATTCTTAAAAATGGAACTGTGTAGAGAAATTATTGTTTCACAGGACCAAGTTCATTTAAATCACGATGTTAATATTTGACTGGAAAAAAAGAGATACTTGATTGTTTTGAATCATGGAGGTCTGTGAGCTCTGCTTCTCAGTGAAATTTCTCACTAGATCACTGAGCATAAACAAATCACTTAATTTCACATGTACAAGAGCAGTTCTTCAAAATACCTAATAATTGTTAACTTTTGTACTTTCCATTTATACAAAACTTTTGAGTTTGAGATATTTGATAAGATGTTAATGTTTAATAAATAATAGAAATGAGGCGCCACTAGACGGCACCCGAATGACATTTAGAATGCATGATAGAAAGTTATTTTGCAAAAAATTAATAAATTATTTAATTTTGTGTACTTTCTTTTAAATATATGGATAATAAATCAAATATCCATATTCGTAAAGAATAATTCTATGATTTCAACACGTGAACGATGCCGAAAATACAACCCTAATTATTCAAAGTACTGAAACAAATTGGAAGTCACGTCATCAGGTTAAATTATCTACATAAATGATTGAAGTCGTTAAAAAATTTCAAATACTATACCTTCAGATTCGTTTGAATTCTTCGAATTCAACTCATAATTTTCAATTACTCTACTATGATTTTTATCGTGAATGAAGTTTGGTAATCTTGAAAAACGCCATTAATTCTTATTAGCGAATTCAATCTAATTTAATACAATATTCTATAATGGGCTAAGGTCAGTACTCAGAGTAATTGATTCAGGATCATAAAATTCAACTACACAGTTGAAACAATTAAAGAATATTTTCTTCTTCCCATCTCTTTACATTATCACACTTTCAAGAATTACTGAAACTGAACTTACATTTAAGTATATATCTTTCGGATGGTAAAAGGTAATATCTAGCAATTTCAATCGATAATCACAGCAATTCGTATTAAAATTCTTTTTCGAAATCACAAAAAAAAAAATTCAAAAAAACCTCACACGGATAAGTTTTCTACCCAACATAATTTCAATCACAATCGTATTACAAAATAATATATTCCAATTATACATAATCGACAAAACAAAGAAAAAAAGGTAAATAAAAATTAAAATAATTTTCACAATTTCATATTATTATACAATCGAAGTAGCTGGGGGTAAAGAGGGAATTATAAAATAATACTTCGTAACAATCGATACGTTGAAGGAAAAAAATGATCAATTTAAAATCACTTACACGAAAGGAGGCAACAAGAAAAGAAAAAACAACATGGTAATATATTTACAATAAACTTATACATCATCTTGTGAATGTCTCTAACAAAGATGAAAGAAGAACCTCTATATATACAACGTAAACCTATGGAGAACAACAAATTTAAATACCGAAATCGAAAATGAAAAAAAATCAATATTTTAGTACACGAAATATTAAAATAACAAAATCAAAACTTAGTAAGGTTTGAATTTTCGTCGTATGAACTTTGACACATGTCGTACCAAAGCGCAGTTATTTGTATCCATACAAAAAAGCTCGATAAAAAAACATCTGGAGGAAAGCTCCGATTTAAAAAAAAAAAATACACATCGTTTACATTTCAATAATAAATATGTAATATTTGATCACAGATTCGAATCAAATGTTCGCTTAAAAAAAAAAAATTTACACATCAAAAAAAAAACAAAAAACAAAAACAAAAAAATCCGCCGTATCAAAGAGGTACACTTCGATAACACAATATTGTTACGAATTGTATGCATAATAATCTTGACTAGATATTATATTTTAGATTATCGTGATTTATCGCATATATATTCCCATTATTTATAAACGTCCTTTTTTTTTCTCTCTCTCACAAAAAATCCTATATTTTTCTTTTCCACGGATAGAAAAGAGTTCAATCGCGTATTTCAATCAACATCAGCCAGGTAGGTATGTCGGGAGGTAGGTAAATCAACAAAGCAACCGTTCTTTTGGTATACAACATATTGCCTTTCAACAACATAATTTCAACGCTACCAACATTTATTTCAAATGAGATATGTATATAAATAATATAAGAACGAAAAGGAGAGGGGACAAAAAAAACACCGAAGGCCCATAATTAAAACACAGCCGAGATTTTGCGCAATCAATCTTCTATTCCAAAAAAAAAAAAAAAACCAAGATCGAGTCAGAACTTCAATAAAAACCAAGTCACAAAGTAAACTGCCAGCGCCTCTTTCCTAATCACATAAGAAATAAAGAAGAAAAGTAGACAAAACAAACACCTTATATGTACAATCGACTTATGACTAGAGACATAGAAAATGCTCGCTCTTCTGTCCGGAAATTGAAAAAAAAAAAAATAAAAAAAAATCGATCGATTCAACGACGATTAACCACCACGAAAGTGGAAATTATCGAGGGAAAACAGTTAAGAGAAAAAATTTAAGCCCAGAGCAACGAAACCTCCTTCTAACAATTAGACACGCTATACACAGTACGAACGTAATTTACAGTCAGGAAAGTATACCCTAAGAGGGAACCGTAAACGACCGAAGGAGAAAAACCGATAACAAAAAACGAAGGGGATGTATATACAGTATACAATACACATCGATAAACAGTAATCTTAAAAACATAATAATAACAACGTGAGGAAAAATTCTCATCAAATGTAACCGCATTGGTACGATGATGATTACGTTACGTATTCGACGTAGGCGGCGGTCTCCTTTCGTAATCTCGATGATAATCGTTTCGCTCGTGATTCATCATCTGATGCCATTCACCATACCCTGGCAATGGTGGTTGAGAATAGCGGGCATCTCGCGGAGGATACATCAGAGCTGCTTGATCAGGAAAATACGCCATTGGGAATTGGCCATAGGACGCTGATGCCGGCATGGCGTATCTGAATTACAAAAAACATTGTTTCACAGTGTTTAGCATACAGAGATGTTTCGTCATCACAATTACAATGTTCGATCGTCACACTACATACCTTCTTTTATCCTGATGCATTCGAGGAGCATAATCACGATAGTGAGATTCGTGTTCACGAGGCGGTGGTGGAAAACCACCTTTACGAGAATAACTATCGTAACGTTTACGTTTAGGATCCGGTCCGCTGTACCTGCTAAAAAGTAAAGAAACACCAAATAGTGAATATCAATGCATACCAAAGATATAACAATGTATACAGCTAAATGATCAGCCATTTTTGACAACTGAACGCATCACGTAGACGATGATACCAACCTGGAACTAGAAGTATGCCATCTTTCACCACCGGGAACACTTTCGTGACCTCTAGGACCGCCACCGCCGGAAGCTCTAGAATCGCCAGCACCATGACGGCCGTAGGATGATAAAGAATTATGACTTAGCGGATCTTTTTTCGAGCGTTCTCGATCGCGATCTCGATCACGATCTCTATCCCGGTCTCCTCGGTCTCGGTCTCGATCACGTTCTCTATCTCCACGTTCTCTGTCTCTTTCTCCTCTATCTCCGCGATCACGATCTCTATCACGGTCCGATCGCTCTTTGACACGTTCCCTGTGCTTCATGAATTCTTTTTCACTATCTCGACTACTCGTATCCATCGTTTCTATTTTAACACTACTGCTGGACATCGCTTCGGCAGCGGGTATTCTTTCGCTCCTGCAAAACAAAGAATACGAAACGTTAAATTTTCCATCGTGTTGAAACTTCAGTAGGCACAGATTCATTTCATCAAGTAGTCTGTCAACAACGTTCTCTATATTTGAACTTACTTCTCTGTTTTAACAAATTTCGAAGGAGAAGCCGTCTGATTCTCAGTTTGTCTTTTCTCCGACTTATCTTCGCGTTTCTTCTTTTTCACCGGCGAAGGTGAAGTATCTGAATTCCATATCTTTTCTTTATCGGTTTCATCTTTAACTTCTTTTACTTTGCTCTCCTTTAATGCGCGTTTGTACATTTTAAATAATTTTTTCGGTTCTAATTCCGTAAATTTGGATACGAAATACCATAAGTTTCTGAAACATGAAAAATAAACATGAATTTCAAACACCAATCAATACCAGAATACGTTTAACCATTGATTCTCATTAGTGTAGCTTGAACCCCTACCCTCTCCACTCCTTGACCTTTTCCGGATCTTTATACTGAGATAAATGCTGATCAATTTGTTCACCAATTTCGATGAGGCATTTTTTAATAAGAATGGCTCGTTCTTGAGGCGACAACGATTCATCGGGTCGATCTAGCGCTCGAAGGGCTTTTTTCGCAGGTCTCATAATTTCTTTACACTAATTAAGGCAAAAATAGGTCATCTATAAGTTAAACATTTTCTCAACGAAATAACGTGTCTTTTCTTCATTATTAATACTGCACTACCAACCTGATTAAAAACTGAAGGATCGAGATCGCCTATAACGCCAATGGCAACAGGTTCGTTGTTGGCGGTGATATGCATAGGACCTTTATTATTAGCTTTTTTCTTGGGTTCTTTTTTGACGGCTTCTTTTTTATTGATTTTCTTTTTTTCATCTTTATAGCCGCCGACAGCTGCTCCACCGTTTTCTTCGTCTTTAGCTGTAGCGTTTTTACCACCAGGACTATCGTCGTCGCAGGACGTATCGTCGTGTTCGATAGTTTCACGAGACAGATGCTTGGTTTCTTTGGTTTCTTTAGCTTTGCGACCACGTTTTGTTTTCAACGCAGACTAAAAAAATAAAAACATAAATGAGAAAAACAATTTTAATTCATTCGGAACCGAAAAAAGATGTGCGTACATATTTTGAATAGTCACTTACCGCCGTTTCGTCTAAATTCATGCGTTTTTTGAGTATTTTCAACAGGTAATCGGCTCTAGCTTGTAAATGCTTGGCTTGCGGTTTGCTGCCGTTATTAGGAAGGATTTTATCACTGATACCGAGCGAAGGATCCATTTTTATCGCTTCCCATGAACCCATACCGTACTGATAAATACCTCGAAGTAGTTTCGAATCATCTTCGATATCCCAGTCCGTATCGAAATGAGCGTATTTTACCCTACAGAAATGAAAAATTTATCGACTTCGATTATAATACGGCATTTACGACGAATAAGCCAACACAATGTGGTAAAAAAAGCCGAATAAAAACTATCATATTATCAATTACATACCTGGCATCCAAAGTCCATCGAGATCTTTCTTCACTATTTAGAGGTAGAACTTTATCTAACGGTTCGAGATCTTTTTCGCAAGCTAATAATGTTTTGGCGTTCACAGATACACCTCCGATTTTAAATGAAGCCCCACGGTTCTTCTTTCTTCCCGGTCCAGAGGCAGCTAGAATATCGATAAATTTAAATGATTGCATTGATATGTAGTCAGTCTTGACCTCAACACATTTCAGGCACAATAAATATTCAGTTTATGAAACATTTACGGTTTTGCTATGTTTACCTTCATCATTTGGAGTATTTTCAGTGGCATTTTTAACATCGTTCATCACAGCCATACATTGTTCGTGCAGGTAATTACCAAATTTACGTAATTCAGCTAAAGGTTTTTCTTGCAATTCGGCATCGCAAGCGACCGCCTCCAGACGTTTTAATGGTTCTGGGAATTTTTTGTAACTTTTAATAAACCTTCGGATCTGAAAAAATTCAAATCATGATATTAGAGACGAACAGCTTCTTGTGCGATTATTAGTTTGTAATTATAACTACCTCCGCATCGGTAAATCCTTTATAGGCTTCTCGAGCAGAAGCTCTCGGTCTACCTCGTTTACGTGGTCTATCTTCATCACTGCCCTCATCGGTAGATCCCATCGTTTCTTCTTTTTTCTTTTTCTTTTTTGATTTATCTCCATCACCTTGGAAAGAAATATTCATTTAATGTTGAATAATTACATGAATTCAGCGACCTGCTTTTAAAACTTACCATCGCTATCATATTGATTAATTTGCTGTAAAGTTTTACGACTTCTCGGTGGTAAATACGAGTCGGCAAGTTCTCTGGCTTTTTCCTCTTCTTCCACTTTGACTCTGAATTTCTCTGTTATGATTTCATCCTGCGAATAATCATCAGATAAAACAATCGTTGAGTCCACCTCGAGAAAATGATTTCATTTAATACTCGTAAATTTTCAACGATAAGAACTTACCCAATCTCTATTATTATCCTCATCAGCTTCTGGCTCACTACGATGTTCTTCTTCTTCCTCGATAGCGACAAAATTGGCCATTTTAAAAGCAGACAATAATTCATCGGCTTCAGTAGCCGGAGCTTCGTCTCTAGTCTCAGCTCTTCTAAGAATTTCGTCTATATCACACTATAAAATAGCGAACATATTATCGTAAGGAGGTTATCGATCGTAACAAAGACATCACAATTAATAAATTATTAGCTCAAATAACAAACACTTACAACTGGTTCTTCGTCGTTATTTTCGTCATCTTTAAACAAATCGGCAGCGCCGAATTTCAAAATAGCTGTTAATTCTTCTTTGTTAAAAGGAGTAGAGGTAGACCCACTTCCGGTGGATTTCTTATCAAGCACAGTCCTTCCGGTCGTGTCCATTCTTTGAATAACTAAATGATCCAAAACCATTTTCTTTTTCGCTCTTTCGACAATATCTTCTTCAACAGAGCTTTTCGTAACCAAGCGGTAGATATTTACCTGTCATACGAGTAAACACAGATTGTAAAATTATGTTAGCGAAAAACTAACATCTCGAAAAAGTTTACGTTTAATATGACACCTACTTGATTTTTTTGACCAATACGATGAGCTCTGGCTTGAGCCTGGAGATCGTTCTGTGGATTCCAATCAGAATCAAATATGATAACAGTATCAGCAGTGGCTAGATTAATACCTAAACCACCAGCTCGAGTTGACAGCAAGAAACAAAAATCTTGCGAGTTATCAGCGTTAAAATGATCCAACGCTTGACGCCGAATTTCACCTTTGATACCACCATCTAGACGCTGGAATGGGAAATGCCTCAGCTGTAGGTATTCGGCAAGAATATCCAACATTCGCACCATTTGCGAAAATATCAACACTCTGTGGCCAGTTTCGCGTAAACGAATCAGTAATTTATCTAGTAAGACTAGTTTACCGGAACCTCGAATCAGTTGCTACGAAAAAGAATGAAAACGTATTAAAATCAATACATCACTAACGTTTCGATTTTGAACATCGTTTCGATTAATGGTAATTTACTTGTAGCTGTTCTTCTTGCGAATGTCTATTCTCGTGGTCGTGTGGTTTAATCAATAAAGAATGATTACAACATTTTTTCAATTCAATAACGATATTCAGAAAAGTCGACGTCGATCCTTTTGTTCCTTTTCTCAAAGCATCGAAATTTTTTGTAAGAATCCAACGATAAAATTGTTTTTGCGAGGTGGTCATTTCTACCCTGAGGATTTGTTCGACCTGTGAAACAGAAAGCAGCGTTAAAAATGAAATTAATCGAAAAATTTCAATCAACAATTGGGAACAGATTTATTTACACTTCAAAAAGGCTTACTTTAGCTGGTAACGATTTTTCAACATCTTTCTTGACTCTGCGTAAAATAAATGGCTCTAATTGCTTGTGCAATTTAGCGTATCCTTTGCTAGCCGCATTATCATGTTCTTTTTCAAATTCGTCCCACGATTCGAATCTGTAAAAAAAATAACGTAAACAAAAAATCAAAATAAAAAAAACCGTTCGCTCTGCTATATAACTTACTTGACAGGCATAATAAAATGCAATAACGCCCACAGTTCTTTTAAACTGTTCTGCAAAGGGGTACCGGTAATTAACAGTCTGTGATTGGTAACAAAATCGGTCAGAGCTTTGTACAACAATGAGTCGTCGTTTTTCAAACGATGCGCTTCGTCCACCATCAGCACGGCCCATGTTAAACTTCCTAAAAAAGCTTTATCTTTCAGCAATATTTCGTACGTAGTCAAAACTGCATTAAATTTCAATCTTTTCGAATTCGCAAAACACCATTCGTATTCACGTATCTATAAAAATAATAATAAAAAAACAAAAAATGATTTGTTATTAGACGCACGTGTCCAGGGAACATTATTTCAGTCCATTAAGGCTTTGTATGTCTACGTACCACATTTCTAGAAACAACGTCACCGATGTAGGTGACAACGTTTATATCTGGAGCCCACATTGAGAATTCTCTTTGCCAAGATGTCATAGTAGATAGAGGCACAACCACTAAAAATGGACCGTAAACTTGATGCGTATGGAAGAGGTAATATAAGAAGCAAATGGTCTACGAATCGATAACAAAAAAAAAGATTGTGATAATTTTTAATCATACCGATCAATTTCCTCAAAGTTAAATTACTCACTTGAATCGTTTTACCAAGACCCATTTCATCAGCTAAAATCACCGAATTTTCTTTACACCAGGCATGAATCATCCAGTTCACACCGTGCAATTGGTAATCACGAAGTCTATTATCCTGTAAGAATAAATGATACGCATTTTATTTAATCATGATCAAATTCAATCAACTGAACTTTCTTCCATTATCAAACATTCTATGGGTACTTACTTGACTATCACCTCCCATGTAAGTGGGCTGCGAAGTGAGTTGCACGAATTTAGGCCTATATTTCATAGCTTTACATAATTTAGACGGAGTTCTTTTTGAATCTTCTCGTTCTCTGAACTCCCTGATGTCTTCTGGCCATTTACGCTCAATTAAAGCAGCATCTTCCCATGTCGCCTCAGCGTAAGGTAACGATTGCCATTTAACGTAATACTCTCGTAATTCCGTCGTATTATACTCAGCTGCGCAAGCATAAAGAACATCCGCGTAATGAAAAACCTGACAAAATGCAGCACTAATGCGACGAGAAGGGAAAGTCATAATTGTTTCGTGGTGGAAAAGGGGATTTTTTTTGGAGGGTCACGCACAGTTCAATCATCGTCCAAACATCCCCCATTATATTTTTCTTCTGAATACTGCTGCCATAAATCAGAACACCCCGGGATACCTTTTTTCCAATTTTTCGATAATTTTTTCGCGATTAAATTTTTCTCAGCCAAAAGGAAGAGGTGAAGGGCGAGGAATGGTGAAAAAAATTACACCGTACTTACTCGAATCGTCCCCATTTTTAACGTGCCGTATTCTGGAACCTATATCAGAGGCACGTCATTAAAAATTTTATCTTTTTAAAAATTATCAAGTACCACTTATGATTTAAGTGTAATATGATTAGGTACATAGTTTTTAAATGCTTTCTTTTTTAAATAAATATATAACACACGAACCCAAGAAGCGCGTAAAATTTACAAAGCGTGATGTAGTATGATGCATATTTGATTATTTATGTTGACTTAATGGCTTGTTTATGCAAAGAAAAATAATTTAATATTTTTATAAATTCCAGAATTAATGAAAAAACCCATTGCAACATGTATGCGTGTATGTAAGTTTCACAAAAAAACAGAATGACGTGTAGTTGATGACTTGAAAGAAAATCTGAAGAAATTTCTTTACAAAAAGTAACATGAACAACGACTGAATTCTCAATATCATATATGACTGACACCATAAGCAAAATAAGCGTTGGATGAGTTAAACTGAAAACTGAAGGCATCGCGGTTTTTCGTGATAATTTTTTAGTTAAATTATTTGCTAGAAAAAACTACAGTAATAGAAAAAAAATCACGATGTTCAATGAAAAACAGTAATTTCCATTTACAAATAGCCACAATCATACGATGACCTTATCATATATTTACGTAAAAGCTTCATCTTTACGCCACAAATCACGCATAAATTCAACGATTTTCTTATCAAGACATCAACTTGAAGGTTAATTAAACGTTCAATAAGACACATCGAAGCGTTTCTAAAATTTAAATGAGATCAAAAATTATGGGTAGATTACCCTTTCACTTCGACGATCTTAGAATGAACGTAGGTTATGATAATGTACACTCAGCGATACCACCAAAAGACTGACAATAACAGCCCCATTTCCACCTCGAGAAATAGCAGTTTTATAGCATTTGCTTACATATAATTCTCTCAACGTGGTTGTAACTTTTGAGTAAATCTTGTAAAAGCTCTTGTTGGCACTCAAAATATTCTGCATCTTCAGGAGTAGCGTGTCTTTTCCATTGAGCTATTTCCTCTTCTCTTTTTAGGAAATTCTCAACTTTTTTCAAACCTTTGACCTATATAAAGAAAAATAATCGATTATAGAAACTAAAATTTACATTTCGTGGAAAATATATCAAGACAAGTTGTAATAAGGTACTTTTTGCGTTCTAAGGGATTCTTCAGATTCCCAAGTATTGTGTATATGAGACCATCCTTTCCATTTGATAAGGAATTGTACTTCAGTATTAGAATAGTCATTTGGATCACAGCCTTCGTTTGGATCACCATTTTCTTCAATTGCGTAAATGGTCGTTTGATTACCGACCACTATGAATCAAATTAAAAAAATAGTTAGGTTAATAAACTCGTATGATTATAAAGATTGATTAAAATTTCTATTTTACCTCCTTTTTTGCCTCTTCTTTGAGCGATAACTTTTTCTATTGTTTCGGCGGTATCGGAAGCTTCGGCAGGGGCATCTTGGCTTTCGCCACAATCGACTTCGACCAGATCTTCGGAATCAGTTTTCTCGTCACTATCCACTTCTTTATAACTGATTGTAGCTCCACGACGAGCTTTCAATCTACTGAAATTATAAGTATGTAATAATAAATTCTGAGGGGGGGGGGGGCTTGTTTAGCGCAACATTACTTTTTAACGGGCTCTTCTTCACTCTCGGCGGTACTTTCATCGTCACTGGAACTATAGCGTTTCCTTCTGCTCGGCTGTTTCTTCTGTTTGTGTACAACTCTAGCTCTAAGGTTGGGTTTAACTCTACACCTTGATAATGGTTTACTGGAAGGAATATTTTCCTCTTTATCGGTATCACTGTTATATTCGCTGGAACTTGTTTCATAATTATAACGTCTAAAGTCAAAGACAAAGACAATAGAAAAATATAGGATAAGTATCATTCAAATTTGTACATCAATGAATACAAAAACAGAATTGAATTGCTTACAATTTCTTCTTTTTTCCTTTATCGCTTGAATCACTTTCAACGGTCAATCTTTCGGGCTCTTTCCGAGATCTACCAGATCTACGAATACCATATACTTCGGGATTTTCTTCCCAACACTATTTTATCAAATTAAATACAGGAGATGTAAAATTAACATTGTGCCAACATCATAAAAATCAAGAACAGAACCATTCACAATGCAATAGATTCAGCGTTATGCTCATCTACTTCACCTGTTTAAATTCTGAAGATGCTCGTCTTCGAGTGGGTTTATTGTGCTTGGATTTTTCAGCTGAAGCATCTTTCGATGAAGGTTTTGATTTCTCTGATTCAGATTTTGATGACGCGGAACCGGAGTTGGAAGACTGTGAAGCTGAATCACTGCGAAAATTAAAACCAATTCAATTTCAGTGCCATTTTCTCTTATTATCTTAAAATACAACGTGCTTGCAATTTTAAAAAAGAATAGGAAAATAATGCGAACTATAGGTTGAAAAATAAAGTGAGAAAAATCGCGAACAAGCTGTGAATGTCAATTCTGCTTCTTAACAAATCATGCACAGACATATTTTTCACAGCAGCATTAGAGCTAATCTATCAGAGACTAAACAATAAAAAACTTTCGGCGCCTTGTAGATAACAGCTCCAAAACAAAACAAAAAAAAAATAATAGTTCAATGAATCGCTTCAAAATGATTCACTATATCGATAATAATCGAAAAATCCATTTAATTTCAATTTTCAACCAATTTCTCACGATAATAAAATATTTTGAACAGAAAATCGATCTAAAATCATTAATTATGGTCTCCGAAAAAACACAATATACAGGTGAACACGGATAGATCTAAAACATCGTGGTTTTTCTAAAATCAACTCGATAATCTTTCAATAAATATACATCGGCAGCATTATTATCAACATCATCGCAATCAAAATTACATTATTTACCTGTCTGACGATCCTGATGAAGAAGCGGCATTATTTTTGTCTGAATTATTGGATTTGCCGTCCTCAGAATCGTTGTTGTACTTAGCGTTATTATCACTCTGGTTACTTTGATGATCAACACTACCGTCAGATTTCGAGTCACTGTCGCTATCTGAACTATTTTGAGATTTTGTAGAATTCACGTTATCAGATTTTGAGTCACTATCCGATTGGTTATTCTGATCGGAATCAGAGCCCGAGTCGTCTGAGCCATCCTGCGTCAAATTCATATTTTTAACTTAGATGTTTTAGAATAGAAAATGCATATAATACAATTGACAGAAATGAGCCAAATAAGAATGCAATTTCAGTGAGTAATTGAAATAAGTAATTTTATCCGGGTAAAATTTCACAAAAACGGTATGAACTTTCAATATTTTTGGAATATACATTCGAAATGAATGACTCCAAGTATTGTCACTGGAAAATGAACAATGCAATGCCCCATAATTTCTAAAAAAAAAAACATTAAACTCTACATCTAAACAGATAATATTAGGCGAAGAACGACCTAAAACATTACTAAATTCAAAACGGAAGATTCATTCACATCTTGAGCAAGAAATAAATACACCAAGATGCAAAACAAATGAAACTTTACTACATTTCATGTAAACAATTACACAGTAATTATAATAATTCCACATTTCAAGTAAAGAATTGATAACACGTAAAATTTCTACTCTGAATCAAAATACACAGTAAAAATAACATAATCGCTTCATAGGAAAACCATTTACAATACATAAATGCTATATAACGTATGCTCGTGGCGTACAACAACTTTTAGGTCCAAAAATATTAAAGTCAAGTTTTCAAAAATGGGTCCTATTTTGATATCAAACTTTTATATACGTACAAGTTGCTCGTTCAAAGGTGAACAAGAAACGATAGAGAAAACAGTGGAACACTTGATTTGAGCCCAATATATGCCCGAGTGTTTTCGAAACCCTTTTAGTACCGTATCTTCAAGTTATAAATTTTCAAAGATGAATTTCGAACCGATTATTAGCATTAAAGTTCTTAGAACCGAGGACGTCAAGGTCAAACGTTCATCAGCTCTCAAACTATTCCAAAACAATTTCACAACATTTCCAGAGTTTTATCAGTTAAAAATATTCCAAATGAAATGAAAATCAAGTGTCTTCCAATGCTAAAATCCCCACGAAAAGGCAACAATTTTGTAACACGTGTACGCCCTTATGAGCCCTAACGTGACCGTACGGATTATGCTCCAATTTAGCACAAAATTACGACTAAAATGAACTCAAATTTCGTTATCAACATTAGTAAAGAGACTATCTATTAGTTACCTGTCCCATGATGAAATTTAACTCCGAAATCGAGAATATTTACACGATAACCATTCGACGAATACATAAAATTTATGAAATTTAACGCGAACAATTGATCGATTGTGACAAAAATGAAAATAAAAAAATATTATCAAAATAAAACTTTCGAGTAGACGTTAAAATCAAAACACCAACTTCCTAGTAAAACTCTCCGTACGACTGCCCTTCTTTAAAGGACAATTTAATACGTATATTAATAAACGGTAACTAATACGCGCCGATAATTAGGATAAAAAGTTTCTTCGAGTGTTTTTAAAAATTTATCGAATAATTTTACGCAAAAAACCATTCGCGATTAACATTAAAACTTTACAAACGCGTTAAACAACAAAGCTTTACAAAGAAGTCGCCATATTGAACACTTGATTAATGCGTACGCAAGAGAGCGATGACGTGCCAGGAGAAATCAGCCATTTTGTTAGGGCGCGTTCACACTGCGCGACCGATCTGCAACATAATAAAAAGTAACAAAACGTTGAGTTGATTTTTAAAAATATCGCTCAAATACAAAATAGATAGGATATTCTGTCCAAATAAATTTTTTAAATATAATTTTTTACCACAAATTTAGCATATTATGAATGGAATTTATGAAAAAAAAAGTTTAGGTCCAAAAATAATATTGAATAATTTGAAAAATTTCAAATTTGCACTGATTTTATGAAAAAAATACAATTCTAAGGTAAAATGAGAATACAAAAATGTAGGTAGGATAATATGAAATAATATCGTATCGACGCTTTGTCTTCAGCCTTCATTTATCAATTGATTATTGATAATTTCCGATTTCTGATATGAATTATTTTCATAAAAATTTAAACTTTAGAGTGATTTAAGCATGTTAAATTCTTCCTCAAAACAGGAAAAAAATTGACAATTATGACGTGATATCACTACAAAATTGCAATTTATAAAAAAGAAAAATTGAAAAGAAAATCGATGAGAAAACTATGAATTTTGATTATAAATGTAAAGAAAAACGTTTCTAGCTACGAGAATTGAAAAAACGTTGAAAAAATTAATTTCTTTTCAAGCAAACGTAGAAATGGGGGATACGTTTTGCTTTGAAAATCGAAAAAATTGTTTTTTATTTTATGATAAACTTGTCAAATGAAATAAGAAAAAATAAATCAATTATTAGCAAAAAATTGTTCTTATGGGTATGCTTAGCGTATCTTACCAATGAAAATTTAGTTCTGCTATATTTTTATCATGAATAGATAAAATGATATGATATTTCAATATATGCTTTGAAATAAAATTGTCTTTTCATGTATTTTGAGACATTTCGAAAATTCATTTTACTTCTTTAAAAAATGAAATTCGAGGTTTGAAATTTGTTTCCACTTATCAGTAAATTAGTCCAATATTATCCAAAATTTACCTATAAATTTCGTTTTTTTTTGTTTTGTTTTTAATGAAAGAAAAACAATTTTCAAAATATCTCAAAATACACTAATGGACAATTTTAATTCAAAGCATGTATTGAAATTTCAAATCGTTTTAAGCATAAACGATGAAACTGTCGCAGGAAAAAAATTTCGACACATTTTAAATACCCAGAGCATAGCCTTAAAGATGAATAAATAAAATTTTTCACTTCTCATGTTCAACATTTTAACATATCACATGGATTTCAAATTCTCACTAAAAAGGAACAATAATTACAATATATTTAAAAATGAATACAACTACCCACATATATTCTTCAAGACACAATCAAGCAAAATGGGAAATAACAGCTCAATAAAACAAATTGGTCATAGGTAAAAAATATCGTTATAATTTTTCAAAATTAAATAAAAACAAAATGAATTCTGCAGTGAGAGGGGAAGTGAATTTTGATGAATCTCTTTCACGATAAAAATATTTTCGAAATTACAAACAATTATTTTACTACTTAAAACTGTGATTTTCAGAAAAATTTCATGATTGAGAAGTTTTTTTGTAAGACTAAAAAAATTTTGAATACATATTAAACACTAAAATTCATTTCGCATATACTACATTCCTTGTACCACTGGTCGATAAGACTTAAGAAAAAAACAATCAACTATTTCTTCGGAAAATTAGATTTTAAAGAACATCTTACTTAAATAATTAAATTTGTAGAACCTCGGTCCACGGATGACGATGATCCGATTTGATCTGTACTACCTTTTATCACTCGATACGAATCATACTGGCACTGTTTATTTTTATTGTGTTTAATCGAAAGTTAAAAAGTATTTACAACATCCGGGTGAAAATTTTGCACAATGAATTAGCGATTCAGAAGAAAAAATAAAATAACTCAAAAGAAGGGATCATGCAGAATCATTATACTGGAGATACTCCTTCGATCCGGTATTGTTTGATAAATATCACGATACTTAGTATCATCGATATCCCTGCTTCGGGCTCAGTGTTTAATCATAGATATTTTTAAATCGCACTTAGACAGACAACAATCTGAATTTTAAGTTATTAAATAAAAAGAAAATGCGTTCAGCTTAAAATTTGAAATATTTCATATTTTTTCACTGGATTAATAATTTCTTTTAAACTAATAATTTTAAATAATATCAGCATTTCAGTAATTTTCTTTTCTGATCACAGTTTACTAAAAGACACCAATATTTTCACACAATATTGAAAATATTTCATGATTATACTGATTATTAATAAAAGAATTCAATAAAAACTGACAGTCATTGATAAAAATACAATTTTCAATCAAATAAAAAATAGTAGAAAACAACAATGCGATACAAACCCATAGTGATCAGATATCTAATTGAAAAAAGAGTGAATTTTTGAAGGAAAACAAAACCCTAACAAAACCTTTTTTCTTTTCATCACAGATCTATGAACTGCACAATGATGAATTCAGATGATCAAATAATTTTCAGGATACACAATTAAATTTTTTTTCGTTAAAATAACATAACTTTGGGAGCAATTAGATCACGCATATGTACTATAATCAATGAAAAATTTGAAAATGTAAACAATTTTCAACAAAAAACAATTTTCATAATCTAAAATTATGCGTTTTTTCAATTCCAAAAATATACTATTTCAAAAAAAGAAAACTTAATAACAATGAATAAGGTAGCACAATGCAGATTGAATGCCTAACAGAAAAACTTCAGGAGGGTTTACACGATCAAATAATTTGTGCAATCACCAATCATTTAAGAGAATTTAATAAATACTCTTGGGTGATTAGTGATTTGCGCAAATTATTTAATCGTGTAAACTCTCCGTTAGAAAATGAACATTATTAATGTAACCAGAACATTTTAGATAATAAGAAACGATCACGAAACAAAATATGTAGTAGTTGAAACAACACAATACGGATACAAATGGGTTTTCAATGAAACCAAAGCAAACTGATTTGTAGCCTAATGCAGAAAACTCAAAAAAAATCAAATGCGCCTTCCTTTGTAGCAATTTGAGCCAAAAAATTTGATGATTATAAAAACGAATTAATTTCAAATTGTTCAGTAAATGTATTAGAAACAAAAGGATATTTTCAACTGACATAACATTAAACAAATTGAATTTGTTGAACACTATCACCACTAAAACGTATGATAAATTTGAATCACATAACTCACCTAGAGTCGACGTTGCTTCTTTGGTCGAGCTTTCAATTTCCAAGGAACTCTCGTATCATCTGTGACTGAAATAATATTGAGTCCACCCATCTGCAACCCTTTAATTGAAGCCTACACAAAATTTGATAAAATTGTCATTTGAAAAGCCATAAAATCGGGAAAAAAGCATTTATCTAATATTACTCACCATCCTGCCAGGTCCCAAACCATTAACCTTAATTCTTACATCTTTCACTCCAACTCCTAGGGATTTCTGGAATGAAATTAAAAAACATTCATATCGAAATACAACACTAATCGTATAAATCTTTTCAATGACACACAATGACAAAATGAATCTATATAAAATAAACTTGACTCACTTGACTCAATGACAAGGCGGTGGTTTGGGCGGCTATATTGGTTCCTTTCCGACAATTTTTAAACCCTTCCATACCACAGCTTCGTTTCAGAATAACTTTTCCTGAAAAATACAGAACTGATGGTTGGAACAGAAGAAACAGTACAACATTACATAATATGATGTACACTGAATGTGGACGCATGAGTTTTAATTGTAATGAACCCTCATGTCTACGTCACCTTCAAAATATACCTTTATGGTTGGTCAATACCATATGTGTATTATTTTTGGTAACGTGAATATGGCAAATCGGTAATTCAGCCCAACGCACTCCATTAAACAACAAATTTGGGGTTCTCTCATCGATGAACATATCTTCTTTTCTATAACATTGCAAATTAAACATGGCGTATAGCAAAATACACAAATGGCGACCATTTTTATGACACGTACATAAAAACTTCAGCACAAACTTACTTCACGATATTTGCATCTAAAGATTCGATGTGTTCTCCTTCGGTACCTTCATCAATTCGACCTGCAGATCGTACAAGATCTTTTCTATCCCGTGGTTTAACCGTGCTACGTGGCAGTGAGACATGTAACTTTCTGAAAGAGCTATTTAAATGGTTCACATTAAAGTTGTACGATTTTAAAAACGGCGAGCAAGATTGAACATCGTTACACAAATTGAAAAACAACGAACGAACACAAGTTTTCAACATTTTTAAGCTTTTTTTTACAATGAGACTCAACAAATACGGTAATGTAAATGTTGTAAAAGAAAACTTAAGTTAATAATTCACCTTGAACACAAACTATACCCTAACGCCATAATGCTATGTTCGATAATACAAGTAAAGGAGAATAAAATTTCGCTAATGCAAGTTTCTCGTGTTGATTTGATTCCAACCAGCAAACGATTTGATCACATGATCAAGAACAGCCAATTAAAATTCATGTTTTGAACAAAGATGATGCTGATTGGTTATTAAATTTTTCTAAAAAAATTCATTGGTTGAATTTTACTTTATGATGTATTATCAGGTGATGATATAGTAATTCATGTTTATTACGATAGTTTCGTGATTATCGAATGTCGTTTGGAAGAGAGGAGATAAAAAAATGCTCCAGACAAATGAAACGTACATGAAACAATTGAAATGAAATTTTTGAAACTGCAGTTCTATACTTCTATATTGTCGCAGTTGGTCATTATGTATTAAAATTGGTTTAAAGTGGGGAATGGAGGTAATTCCTTCGTGCTTCATCACGTATTAAGACAAGTTATATTTAAAAAGTTATATTTTCAAAAAGTTGAACGTTCATCTTCGGTGATCTTCGACATCTAGCATTACAAGTAAGCTTCATTTCATTCACTCACTTCTTACGAAAATGATATCACAAAAGCGTTATTTGTGTTATTTGTTTAGCTTTTAGCATGGATGGAGTATTGAAAACCACTGATTGGGTGACGTGTCCGTTTGATCGGAGTCATAGAATGAAGTATTCTAAATTTCATAATCATTTCGTAAAATGCAAAGAAGCGCACCCGGATGATCCTAGAGAGCCATGTCCTTACTATGCGTCGGAATTAATACACCCCGACAACATGAAAGAACATTTAATTGCGTGTAAATATAAAACCTACTCCGATCTATGTTATAATTCCCCCGCCCTGCCAGTTTACGATGCGCCTTGCCACTTCAACTTTGATGAAAGTAGCGATGAAAGTGACTCGGAAACTCAAACTGTGATAACAATGCGTGATAAAGATGATCGAAGCAGTTTGTTTAGTGGTACTACAAGAAGAAGTTGCAAACCGGCTAGCATTATTTCGCAACCAATTGGAAAATTTCGTAAAAATAATTTCTTTGATTCTGAAGCAGAAGTGAAAAGTTACGCTTTTGAATTTATTGACGATAATAATTTGGGCGGTTCGTATGGCGAGTTACTGCAACCAAATGATAGCGGCAATTACAGTTGGGAGAGTTCGAATGACAACGATTCTTCATCTTGTCAGTCAACCCCGCGTTCTTCATCCAAAAGTAGCGAAAAATCGCAATACGGAAACGGATCTCCGTCCAGTCCATCTATTTCAAGTACTGCTATGAAACCACTTGACCGGAAAGTAGGTCTCGGTAGAGGCAAAGTTATCCAAAGACTTTTGAGTTCATCATCATCGTCTTTGGATAGCTATGGAGGTGGTTCTGGCCGCGGTGCCTGGTTTCGTCTACAGATGAATCAATAATTTAAATTAGAAATAAGATTTGAGTTTTGTACGATTTTTTTCTATTTAAGTATTTTGTTGATATAAATTTTTCCTTTTGTTGGTTTTTCGATAACTTCTAATTCATAAGTCGATCTCTTTTGAATGTGATTGAATATGCTCAACTTATTATTTGATGTTAATGGAAGCATGTCAGTAACAATAATATCTGTGAACTACTGTAGACGTAACATTTATTATGCATTTTTGTTTGATTTTATACTTTTTTCAAGATTAATATCATATCTCAATTTTGATAAGAATGAAAATCAATTTCGACCGTTCTTTTCGTGTTGAAACACCCATTCTACGCATATTGCATCATCTATTAAATTATGTTGATTAGTAATAGAATCTCTCATGTGTCGTTAAATTTGGAGTCCAGTCAGTATTACAATGTTCTTTACTCGCCAGTGCTAAAATGAAAAATCAAAACTAATCCACAAAGAATGAAGTATGAAACTTTTCTAACAACAAAAATACATGTATTCTCTTGACTGGCATCGGTACATTATAATATTTAATCTCTGGGAGGTACTGGCTTTTTACGAGTATATAAATACTCTTCTCGAGAATGATATGGCTCGTAAGGATCATCGACATAATAATGAGGCTTTAAATACCATTCTCCAGCCATTTTATCCAATAACCTGCTTTGCTGAGCATTACAAAATACATGCTGTTTGTATTTCGGGTCTTCAGACGGTTTCTGTCGTATTGTCCTAATCCAAGCTCCCCTAAAAATTTATCAATTATATGAAATAATCAGTCATCAACTTTGCATACAAAAAATGAGTAAAAATATCAACCATCTAAGTCTCATAAATCTCTTGGTCACTGCTTCACATGAAGTACGTTTTCCGGTACGACGGTCATGTACAAAAACTCGATGGTGTTCGATTGCATTATCTTTGATGTTCATTTTGGTTCGGACTGGGGTAACATTCACGTCATTTGTTCTACATCAGAAATAAAGAAAGATGAAAATAATGAACACATCATTGATGATCAAATGATAGGTCTATAATTTAGTTAATTACCGTAACAAAATAACCGAGGATGATTTCGTATGGCTTGACAGTACACAGTAATTTCTAGAAAGAAACAATGCACCATCTGGTACGTTTTTAGTCGAGCAAGTTAAATATGTAGGAATCTTAGACACTGAAAACATAGAAATTAATTGTATTAATCAAATTGGTTCAGTATTCTGAATCTGGATCATACTGCAGTAGTGATCATTTACCTTGTACAGCATTACTCAAAAAAGATTTCAAAATTGTGTTTAGATTAAATGTAAAACACACTTGGAAATTGCATAAATTGTAACAGTCAATCGAAAATTCTGATACAATTTACAAAATATTTTCAAATTTAAATTTTTCATCAAAAATCTGTTCAAAAATGTGGAAAATTGATAAAACTGATAAGTGATAAGGAATGAAAATAGAATAGAAGTAAAAAAATGCTGAAGAGTGCGTTCGAATCGTATTTGTTCATGACCTCAGGGGTTCTAAGAATCTAGACTTGAAAATGAAAATTGAAGCCGAATAAGTAAAAGCAAACACCTATTATTTTAATTTTACATACCTTCTAATTTAATACAACAAAATTTAAGTTATTTCAGATCATCTCTGAAGTATTCCCATCAAACAATGCGTGTCGAACCAAATTTTATACTTCGACAAAATAAAAATTTTATTCGTAGAATAGAATAAATACAGTTTGCAATCAAATCAACAAATTTATTAGTAATACTTTTTCAGAAAAAAAATGAACAAATAGAAATAGAGAAAAGGAAGAGACATTAATTGAAACAAGCAAACATTAGAAATCTCGGTACTATTAAATACAAATGGAAATGGTAACAGATATATTCCTATTTCCTTTATTTGCTCAACGCAAACAATATATCAATAATGAAACACCTTGCAGTCATTTCCCATTTGGTACAAAATGTAACACTCCATTTGTTCAAATAAATTAATATTTAACCTACATCAAAAGTGGTAGTAAAATAGAACAGTAGCAAAAATCGAGTCCTAAAAAATTCCAGTGTTAGTAAAACGACAATCACGCTTGCAACATGAAATAAGAAAAAACTACACAAAAATCATGTTCGACAATTTGTTCATACATCAATTAAAAATCCATATTTAACAATTCTGAAAAAACAACTCAATATTTCGTTTAGTAAAGAGTACATCAGAGTTACAGTAAAACGACAGAACTATTACGTTATGTTTTTTTCTTCTTACTTTCGGATTTTTGAGTGGTAAATGAAAATTGCATTTTTTGTGGTAACTCAGTAAATATGACAGTTCCCACGAATACTGCAATGGTACCTATCCAATGATAAATTGTAAATGGGTTTCGAAACCATAGAATACTAAATAAAAGACTGATGAATTTTCTTAAAGTTATCACAAGTGTTACAGTTAATGAGGAG
Source organism: Ferrisia virgata (assembly GCA_900060175.1). Classification (NCBI taxonomy): domain Eukaryota; kingdom Metazoa; phylum Arthropoda; class Insecta; order Hemiptera; family Pseudococcidae; genus Ferrisia; species Ferrisia virgata. The sequence goes on from FIZR01014789.1 coordinate 60,684, forward strand.
CACTCCGTAGTTAGATGGTAAACAGAACTAATACAAAGGTATCTGGAAACACAAAGCATAAATCAAATAGACAAATTTTATGCATAACAATCACCGTCACGTATCACAACACTCACTGTGTAAGAACATTGCCTAATAAGTAGGCAATTATGCACGGAACTGGTAAATTAATCACAGGAACAATTAAAGGGCGACTGTTTACAGCAATTGCTAGATGCTCCCACAAGTTCGAAGTTAGAACCAAAAATCCAGGAATTGGCAGCAAATGCTATAAATATTACATGATATATAATATTGAAAATGATATACTCATAATCGATAGTATAGGTTTTTACCGTGTAATATAGAGCTTCATTCGGGTATTTTCCATGCTTCTTGTACAGAACTTCTTGATAAATACCCATTCTAGCAGATACGAATAAGGCTAACGTAAGGCAAGCAATCCCTTCGAATAAAAATAATAATTTTTAATTTGTAATGTCCTTAAGTGAAATTATATTCCCCTAATTATTGAACACATAATTACCAACACTCCACCAGAAAAAATCTTCCAACTCTGTAGTTTCTTTAGCAATGGTACTTTGACCAACACTTTTCGACTGTGAAACAGAAAAAAATGATAATTTTGCAATAAAAATGACAGATCTCCTAATAAATACTCACAACTTTTTGTCCAGAAATAATGGTACATATAGCAATACCAAAGGTAATCATTCCAACGGAAATATACTTATCAAGACGATAGCGTTTTTTCAAAATAATTATACCCATAATCATATTTGCGATTAAGGAACCCTAAAAAGAAAATACAGAAATCAGACCATTATAGGTAAAAAAAATGGCCTATTCAAGAGTAATTACCGCTCTAAAAATCATATGCAATGGCATCGCAATGTTCAAATCAAATGCATAATTATTGAACACATTGGTGATAAAAAACATCGCTGTCATTACCATGTAATCCCTGAGAAAAAAATTATCAGTTAATAAAGTTGCTAGAGTAATAGCTATATACTTCATCGTTGACAATAGTTGAAAAAATAAATAATGAATTTTTTTTCTTGTTACGATAAAACCTGAACATATTACGTGAATGATAACATACCACATAATTAAGTAGTATCCTACAAACTCGTAGAAAAAAAAATGTATAACCTTGAGCATTTCTCTACATTATATAACAGAAATATACTAGAATATCAGCACTGCTTCCGCAAAAATCACAATTCATAACTCCGTTAAAGGAGAAAAAAGATGATTAGTTATTTTCTGAGGATAAAATATGAATATTACTTTATTTGTATGTGTCTTTTCGCTGTGCCACATTTCGAGGTGAAAATGAAACCGATGAAAGCAATAAATAAAAATTGAGAAAATGTGATTAAATTTCCGCTGCCTGGATCTTCTCTGCAAATATAATTAGAAAAATGAATTTTCTTTCAGTACAAGTATTAGAATGAAATCAAAGTCCATGACCCATACTTACTTGACTAACAATTCTAAGAAGTAAACATTACTACAGCAGCCGAGAAAAACAGACAGGATGATAAGTAATACTTTCATTCTGACTGCTTCTGTTTAAACGCCGACTAACCTGACTTGTAATATATTTCTCGAATTAGAAAATAAACGAGTTCTGATTCATTTTCAGCAGAAACACTCTTGCTACGGGATAGGATTCTAACCTGAAACATTTTGAACAAATTAAATTGCGCCATAATGAGTAAGAAGATCGATTAGGATAATAAATAATGTAATTTATGTACTCGACGTAATTATAACTATTGTGATATTAAGTACCATTTACTTCATATAACAATCGAGAACCGTTCAACACACAAATCGAATTGAATCTGAATTTGAATTTCGAAACGACGAAACCCGCAGAATAGATAAACGTAAAGTATATGATAAGCTTTATCAACAGTGTTGTTATTTTACAAAACATTACTGTAATGCTACCGAAATAACTTGGTTCAGTCAAAAAAATTCGCAAAATAAATGATTCCGCGGATTTATTTTAGTTAATTTCAGTTTTATAGGAAAAAATGATTTCGATTTTTACAAATTATTCAAAGGATCCATTCTATTTTTTCAAAACTGCAAAAGCTTTCCGAACTTTTTCTTTAGTTTGATTTATAGCACTGCCTTATCGGGACCGCGCTTTCGCCGATTAAAAACTAGAAAGTACAGAGTAATACTCATTTATTTTTATTCGTTCCTGTTTGTTAGAATAAATTCGATTTTCTCGTTATATTACCTTTGAAGCATTGTCTACTCACGTGTAAAAATGAGTTTAAAAATATGCGCAAATCTATCGTTTATGTTCACCGAAACATCATCTCTCTTAGATCGGTACGTACTCGCAAAGCAATGCGGTTTTTCAGCTGTCGAATGTGCATTTCCATACGAATACTCAGTCAATGAGGTAAAACAGTCGAAAGAATCATTACAATTGGAACAAATACTAATCAACGTGTACCCTGGAAATTTATCATCTGGAGAGTTGGGATTCGCCGCTATTCCCGATAAAGTAACCGAATTCCGTAACAGTGTAGAAATGGCCGTTACGTATGCAAAAGCTCTCAATTGCCAAAGAATACACGTGATGTCAGGTAAAGTTCAATCCCCTACTACAGAAAATGATGAAGTATATAAGAGTAATTTAAGATACGCCACTAAATTGTTCGAAAAAGAAAACATTACAGGACTAATCGAGCCTATAAATCCGTACTCGGTACCCGGATATTACTTGAATAATTACGACAAAGCTGTTTCAATTATAAAAGAAATCAATAGTCCGTCTTTAAAATTAATGTTAGATTTATTTCATTTACAAATGATATGTGGCAATTTAACAAATAATATTAAAGATCTGTTACCGTACACTGGTCATGTACAGATTGCTCAAGCACCCCATAGACATGAACCAGATTCCGCTGGTGAAGTAAATTATAAGTATATTTTTGGCTTACTTGAACAATTAAATTATGCTGGGTGGATTGGCACCGAATATACTCCAAAAGCAGATACTCAGTGTGGTTTAAAGTGGATAGATATGTTGAAGAGTTGTGATTAATGTTGTAAATGTGTTTGTGTTTTTTAATCTTCACGAATCGATGAGGTAATCAAACATTCTTATCTATTTTTAATATGGGTTTAAAGGTGAAAGATTTTCAGCATATTTTATTTATATTCTCTTTGTAAAATGTCATTATATAATGAGCCAATTCTGTTGTTTTCAGCATTGTAAAATGGTTACCACTTATTATGTATTCTTCAATGGGTGATTCACAGTACTGCAAAAAATATTACTCGTACATTTAATTTTACACAATTATAGTCACATACCCGAACTAAGTTGATAAATACATTAACAATTATCCATTCTCTATATCCTATTATATTGATATATTTTAGGGACATAATCAAATATTTTTTACTCTTCTATTACTTGTAACTTTGTAAATCAAATGTTGAAAAATAAATGCATACATTTTCATTTTTTTTTTTTTATTATTATTTAAATTAATTACCTGTGATAATCCATGTTCGTGAATTGAAAATATATCCTCTTTCGGTTTGAAAAAGTAAACTTTGGATTTAAGAGATTTTTGTGGGATTCCTTCATAAGAATGAATAATATTATTTCGTTGATATGACGCATTTAAAATTAATTCCAGTGTTTCATTTTTAAAAGGTAAATTATCTGGTAAACATTGCATCGTAAATTTCAAAGCACATTTCCAATCTTTAAAATCGCTCAAATCGTTCTGGAACTAAAATATAACATTGAAAGTGGATACCTTGATTGTAAAAAATTAATAAATAAAAATTAAAAGCAACCTTTTGTAAGTCTAAATCAGGTCTTAAAGCTCTGACAAACCCTGAAATATTATCATAAAATCCTTGATTATTGAAAAGAGAGCTAGCAATACATTTTACTATCTTTGGCGAACTGTCGATAAGATAAAGAAACCCCTTTTTGTCTTTTCGCTCCAAATAATATGCTATTTCCATAGCGATCAATCCACCAAAAGAGTATCCTACCAAGTGAAAAGTTTTTTGACATCCCACTTCATCTTCTATTTTCTAAAAAAAAAATTTAATTCATAACTTTATATATTATTTTTTTTATTTTTTCTACAACCTCTACTCACTTGTAATATTTCTTTGGCAATTTCTTTTACATCAAATTTAGATATCTCGTACTGAACGCATAACACTTGCAAATCGACATGTCTAGATAAGGATAGCATGACTCCAGCAACACCTGACATATGATGCGAAGTTTTAAATCCGGAAGTATTAATAAATATTTAAGAAGGAAATATTCTATTACCTTCGATACTTGGAAAAAAGAAAATGGTTGGTTCTTGATCAGCTTTTACGTAATGTGTTTTCCCTTCGTGTAAATAAGACTCTAGTCGAACAATAGGCTGAAGGGAAGTAATATCGTTTTCCGAACGGAGAAATTTCAACATATTAGAGTATAGTTCCTCCAAAATAGATATATTACGAATTGATGTGTTTTCCTTGCACTCGACTGAAATAGGAATTGTTCCCAAAATTCAAACTGCGCGAGGTACGATATTTTCCGAACGTTATCTCGCATACGTACCTTTTGAATTTTTTTGTTTTTCAATTTTCCATAGATCGTCTAGTTTTAAATTAAGTACATCTTCGGCGTTCATTATCATGTTGAAATTTTTTTCTAATGTGAGTCTCGTTTCTGTTACAGTAATCGAATCCAATCCGATATCTTTAAGAGTTATACTACTTGATACTTCTGAATCTGATTTATCTGCAGAACATTTATGAGAAAAAATTACGTGAGTATCGATACAAATATCCATATTATATTTTTATTAGTTGATCAAAATAAATACCCAAAATGTTTTTAATTTTATTAAAAACTGTATTGTATTTAGATTTAATAAGAGTTTGTTGTTTTTTTGAAACAATGAAACTCGACACAACAGGTTCAGAATTGCATAAATAAAATTCTAATGTTTGTAAACAAGATCTGATTGGTTGCAGGAGTGTACCGTCTGAAAACAAATTTCGCAATAATAACGATTCGTCAACAACAAGAAAATCTAAATGGGCGACAAAATCATACTAGGTAACATATCCATCGTACTATTCTTTAGATACCCGACATCTCCAACTCCAGCCCATTCTATAGCTAAAGCTGGTAATCCTTGCGATTTCCTTAGCTCGCATATACGTTCGATGACTGAATTAGCGTATCCGTAATTGCTTTGGCCGGCGTTACCATAGCCACAAATTATGCTGCTGAATACAACGAAGTGTTCCAACGAAGGGCACATTATTCTGGAGATTTTATCCAGGTAAACGGTAGCTATAGCTTTGGGATTAGCCACTAATTGAAAATCAGTTTCCGTTAGATTTTCAAACAAACCATCTTGAAGGATCTTTTAAAAAAATATCATCGTTATGGTGCATTATTGGTATGTACTGTAGGAAAATAATTTATTTAGATCCAAATATTGAAATTACCAGCGTTGTATTGAATATAGCTGAAACAGTTCCCATTTGATTGGCACTTTTTAGCAAGTTTTCGACGCCCTGTGAGGTTGCGATGTTATCGGTGGATATTCTTATGAATACTCCGCACGATTGCCATTTGGAGATTTTCCTTAGATGGTATCGATTGCAATTACCTGTTCTGGACACCAAAATGATTTTCTTTGCCCCTCGATCTATTAGCCAGTCTGCTAATTCGAAACCCATACCGCCTAAACCTCCTGCATTAAACGAAATCGTGTGTGAGATTAAAATAGGTACTTTGGATTTCAAATTTTTACTTTTCCCAAGAAGAATAATTTTAGTTATTTATTTACTGAGCTAATTTCGTACGAAAATGTGCTACGTGAATACTATGAGCTGCACTAACCGCAAATTATATAAACATTAACGTCTCTGCATATGTACTTGGGTGTGGCTTCATAGATCTCTTCTCCTGCTTCAATTACTACTTCTGCGATTTCATCCTTTTTTTTGAAATCACTAAAGATATTTCAGTTTAGTTATAGAATCCTTAGATGTTGAGCTAACTTTTTTTAGAAACCATTTTTTGAAATTCACATACCTTTTAATCGTTCCAGGAATTGTAATATTGGTTGATTTTCTCATCAAAGGCCGAACACATCCATGTTTGATTTTTTCGTTCAATAGATCTTTTAATTTGAATATTTTTTGGCGATCTTCGTTAATTGTATTTGATATATTTATAACTTGAAAATGTTTCCCTTCAAAGACCAGGTTTTCTACAAATATAATAATGGGAAAAAAATCAAAAAAATTTGGCCCCATAATTCAAGAAAAGTTTACCTATACAGTTCCATCGTGGGCATTTTTCCTCTCCAAGGTAAATTATATAACCTCGAGGATTTACGTATTTTGTCAAATTAAAAATTTCATCATCGAAATGTGTAAACAAAATAATATCCACCACCTTTTCTTTGTTGTAACGGAAGGCTCCTCTAAGATAACTTCGAACCTAAAATTTGAGCTTCAAATAATAAACAATTAATTTATTCATTATCGAATAAATGAATAGAATATTTACTTTAGGAAATTTACGTTCGACATTTTCTTTTTCAACGGCCGAATTTTCAATGGTCATTACAGAAAAATCATATTATAAAAATAAATTCATTACAGCTTGACCAATTTGTGTGAATGCATTTTGAATCAGTATTGTTTTTGAATCCACTTTACCTACTTCTACGAGGATCTTTAAAGCCTGAAAAGGTACACGTACGCCTTTGATGAGGTCTAAGAATTCCTTGGTAGGTAAATTTGATTAGATACTATTTATCGAAATAAAAACTCAAACTGTTAAATAAGCGATAGGAAATGTTAATCCTTCTCGTAATGAATGTTCCGGTGGAATAGTCCAATAAATGCATTGATTTTTTGGTATGAAATTTGATATTTGATTGTTGAATGATATTCCAGCCACGTTTCTTTGATTAGTTGTACCGGAAAATTCGTAAAATTTAAAGGATTTCTGCAAAACATCGAAAATTAATTTTTTCCTTTTGTATTTTTTAGGAATATTCTGAAGCGGAATGAAGCTAAACGGTGAGTTATGATGATTTTCTGCTAATTTTGTGAATTACACTTATATATATATTTAAGTAGGTAACTTAGAAATTCTCACATTTTGAAATGTGTTGTAATTCGTGTTCTGATCCGGCAACGTCGCATAATGAACTCGAATATATTGATTTTGAGCATTTTCTCTGAAATTATCATAAATTCTTAAACTTGAGCTTAGTTTGATAGTTTTGAAGAGAAATTATGTAGCGGACGTACTTTTCATTTAGACTGTGACCTAATTCACCTTGTACCCATTTCAATTCGCAATCATCGTTTTGATAGGAAATATCCAAGTTGACATGCGGCACTGTTATGATGGGTAAAGGGCCCATTTTCAAAGGTATATAAGATCCCCAGCTACCATCTTTGTACACATTTATGGCTAAATCGATTCTGATTTGATTTTCATAAAAAGGATCCTCAACAGAGAACGAAGGCACAGAATTGTCTAGTACTAAGAAGCATCTGAGAAAAAAAATAATTAGCGTAGTCGTGTAATCGTACATCCTCATTTTATGAAAAATATCCTAGTCTTATTTTTATTTACCTCAAATTACGTCCACAAGGTTCTTTTCTGATACATTTATAAAAACCTATTATACCGGAAAACAAATTGTATTCCGAGTAAATTATAATTCTCTGATCGACGTTATTTTGTTTCAAAATTTTTTGTAAATTCTGAACCCAAGAGAATGAATCTTCCTTTATTTGTAAAATTATTGGTGGGGTGCAAATTGATACCTAAATGATAAAATCTGTATGAAGTATGTGGGTAATAGATATCTTATGAGGGTACAGTTAGAAGTGTTCATTGTAAATCCGTCCAGAAAGTATTTTATATTAAAAAATATTATATGAGGTCGGATGGAGACTGATGAAAAGAGTAAACATGATTATATGAACAAATCGCCCAACTCAAAGTTTGAAGGGGCAATGATTCAAAAAAATCAAAAATTTGTAGAAATATTTTTTGTGATCAAGGATTCTTGCACAACTCGCCAAAGTGAACAAAAATAGTCATTTACAAAAATTACCTATCTTCAAAATTTAAGGGGCTGCATGGAATGGGAATAATATTTTCCTTCTTATTCATTGTTGTTGATGTTAAAAATAAAATATATCAATTTTGATTTGGAAAGACAGGAATAAAATTCATCAGTTAGAGCTTATGAAACTTTCATGCACACAGCCCCTTCTATTTTGAAGACACGTAATATCTCTAAAAGACAATTTTTGCCCGCCTTGAAAAGTTACGCAAGAATCCTTAATCATAAAAAATATTTCTTCAAATTTGTGGTTTTTTTAAATCACTGCCCCTTCAAAATTTTAATTTAGGAAACTGATTCATATCATAATTTTCACTTATTTCATCGGTCCTTATCCAACCCTTACATAATTTTTTTTAAATATAAAGTAATAAAGTTTCTATAGTATATATTTTTCAATTTTGGAAACACTGCTACGCGAAAACTAGTTCCGTGCCGGGCAAGAAAAAGTATGGTGCGTATGTAGACGCCTGGAATAAACATGATAGGTAACCATTTGTGCAGATTAACGAAGAACACTTCTGACCGTTCCCTCGTTAGATTATTTAAGACATTTTTAGGCTCACCTTATGCCACAGGACCAGTTTTTCATTTTGAGTGGAATAAACAGCTGAAATTTCAAAACCTTCAATTGGTGATAATGAATCTTCTTTTTCTCGAGATATTACAAAAGTCCCGATTTGTAGGTTGGAAAAAATTTGAAAAAATTCCTGAAAATTAAATACGTCAAGATGATAAAATGCTAATCGAGAAAAATGTAATATAGAATCCTTTGTAGTACTTGAATATTTTGCTTCAAATTTGACACTATCAAAACGTCAATTTTTTCTTTTTCAAGATCTGCACTTTTTTTCACCTTAAAATCCGATGGAATTTTAAAAGATTCGACGGAATCAGCTTCATTAACGATGAATTCAACCTAAATTGAAAATTTTATTACTAATGATTCATTCCACGAGAGAAAAAAGGTAAAGAAAGAGCATGTAAAAGTAACAAACCTCAAAAAATGACATTATTTGAAAAAAATCATTCAACTCTTTTGATAACATTGGCAGTTCGGAACATGGATCTACAACCTCTACAATTTTCATTTGTAAAAGAAGTGTATTTTCGAGGATTATTGTTGTCAATATTTGCACAATCTCTTTTAAAGGCAAAATCTATTGAAATTTTAACTTAAAAAATATTTTTTCGGAACTTTTATTATTCGTTTAAGATTATTTATCTACTCACTTTTCTATTAAAATAAGGAACGAATCGAAATTTTTGTAGAATTGGTGCTTTGCTCGGTTCTCTTTGCACTTCTCGAGTATTAATATTACGAAAAGTTATACCTCTGGAAAAAATATCATTTTGAACCGCAAAAACTGTTTTTACTGAAATAAGAAAAAAAACGAGAAGTTGTGGTGAAATTAGTGTTTTTTTCTTTTACTTATGTTATCGAATAATTTTACCATTATTAAACTTCCTCAAACATTCGTGATGCTGAGAAATATCAATTTTAATCGAGTCAATCTGTGCTATTGATTTTATAGCAAAATTATTTAAATTAGAAAAATAATGAAGTTGAAATAACGAATCTAGATTCAGAATCCAATCTTTGGTCCATTCAACCTGTCCAACAGTTCCTAAATGAAAACAAAACAAATATTTTGCTTGAATCAAATTTATTTTAAGAATAGTGCTTTTAACTTCACCTTCTAAATTACTGCGTAATATTTTCTGAAAATTTTTCCCATAAGAATATCCTCTGATTCTAAATTCTTTATAAATATCATCACTTTGCAGTATGAACGTCGTGTCTTGGACGGACTTTTCCGTAAATTCGGTTAAGGAATCAAATTCTTCTTGTAAGATATCAATGAATCCATCGCAGATAACTTCTTCGTGTAATATAACCTCGAAATAATTGTTGTTATGGGTTAAAATCACGTTAAAATCCAATGAACCTAGATTTCGTAGGAGCTGGTGAATCAGTTCTGCAGTACAAAAGACAAGTTAAAAAATTTTACCGTTTACAGGAATGGCCACCATTTTATAAAACTTTAAATTGCTGAAAATTACTGAGCTACTACGTCCATGATTTCTTTGCTCTGTGAAAGTTTCCCAAATCATATTCTGTTGCCATAAAATTGCATATTAATCTTTTCATAAATTACCTTTTCAAAATTGTACTTACTAATCTACAATCACTTAGTCTAAGATGTGAAAAAAATCATACCAGGTATCCGGATTCAGGAAAAATATTAACGTCATTTATAGTGCAATCTCTCAAGTATAAAAATTCATCTTTCGTGAAATCCATGTTGAAAGATTTGTCTTGAGATGATATTCGGTTCTGCAAATCTATATTTTGAAATGGCACATGCCAGTCTTCATCATGAAACCATTTAATCAATGGAGCAATCATAGGGGTACCCCTACTAACAGGGTATTCCACTGGAGGATACAAAATAGTCAGATCCATGTCGATATTTTGCTCGTAGAGTCTTAACAAATCAATATGTCCATTAATTTTTAAAGATCAATACTGTAAAAAATGCTGAGCAATGTTTTTAATAGGCCTACTACTTACGTTCCTAAAGATCCAAGCAAAAATTGCAAAGCATTTGGGCTGGTTTTGTTGAGTAGTGATATATTTACAATGCTATTGTCCAAAGTTTCATTGAGAACGTATTTCAGTATCGAATGAGGCGATATTTCTATCGTCACAACATTATTTGGGATTTTCTTCAGAGCATTTTGAAAATTCACAGGTTGAAGGAAATTATTGACAAAATATTCGGCAGAACAATATTTACCAATTGTGATACTTCTGTCACCATCAACAGAGGAAGATATCCACTTTGGAGATCTTTCCCTGGGAGTTTTGATCACCTGGTGCATTATCCATTAAAATTAAAGATACCATCTATGTACCTCCTTATTGATTTTTGTCTTACCTTTTGTAAATATTTATTGTAAATAGGACCTCCCAGTTTGATATATCGACTGTGATAGGCAATATTAGAAGAATATATTTCTGTGGCAAAGATACCCTCAGCTGCCAAATCTTTTATTAGTTCTTTTACCGAATCTACTGGTCCAGCAATGGTACAACTTCGAATACCATTTATACAAACAATTTCTACTGAAGAGGGACATCTTAGCTTCATAATTTCACTGCTTAATCCTGAAAATGAAATGTATGTATGAAATGGAGAGAGACTGAGTTATCTTTGAAGATTTACCTATTACAGCCATTGAGCCAATGATTGTCTTCATTTCTAGAGATGTAACTCCTCTGTAATATGCTACCTTCAGAGCCTGTTTTTTGGTTAAACACTTATCAGCATATGCGCATCCTATTTCGCCGAATGAATGTCCTATTACTCCACTGAAAGTAATTCCAATTGCTTCTAAGAGATCAGTCAAGGAAACCTATGGTCATAACTTTTTTTTACCAAGTTGTCGGTAATGAAAAAGAGAACAAGGATAAGTCTTACCATCATAGCTGTGATACCCACAAAACAGTAAAGTATGTTTTGGAAAATTGTTTCCTTGTCGCTGGTTAAAATCTCCATTAAATTTATGTTCTTTGGTATCAAGATTTTGTTACATTCTAGAATTGATTTCCTAAATGTATCTAGTTTAAGCAATTCACGAGCCATTCCAGTCCATTGTGAGCCCATTCCAGGATAAATGAACCAAACTTGTTTTTTATCAGGTTTAATTCTCTGCAAAAAAATACTGAATGTGTAATATATACCTAGACCTATCTTATCTGCAAAAAAATACAGGAACCTACAAAAATAAACTGTAAGTTGACTACAGCAAAGCACATAGACAACCGCGTTCAACTATAGACACTAAAACAAGAGTTTGTGTGTGTTGCTGCAAAGTCATATAGCACTGTTGGTTTTGGTCTTGGGAAAGAGTTGCTCCGAAGTTCTAAACAATAGCCAAGATTATAGACACTGTAACTACAAGAAGTCCATCTGGTGGTCCTAAGAGTAAGGGGGACCAGTTAATAGTTACTCATGGTTTATCCTGTAGAGGCACTGATCACTGCATCCTGGCTATTTAGCCAAACCTCCATTCAGAGCAGCTATTTCTCTAGACCAAAACTGACAACGCTTAATGACTTTGCGGTAGCACAAACAAACTCTGAGATCTCAACCAATCAAAATGTAGAAATTTCATAGCGTGCTTCTGAGGGATTTAGTGAACAGCGCTCATAACGGCTATAGTCGTGAACAACTCGGTACTGGGATTTACTGTAATCCCCTTATCACTGACCTGCAGATGGTCATCTTGTAGTTCTAGTGTCTATAGCCAAGATGTAGTGATCAGTGCCTGTACAGGATAAACTGTGATAACTTTTTACCAATTCCTCTCGCCCTAGGCATCACCAAATACACATCTTGTAGTTATAGTGTCTATACCTTCAACCTGCCATACAGGGGTAAGCACTAGCGCTATCTTCCACGTTTGCTCATTACAAAAAAAAAACATGGAATTTAACTCACTCCCTACACATGTCTTATCAAATGGCAGGTGAAATTGTTGGAGAAACTGTAGGTATTTGACCATTATCTGCAGAATCCATTAATCTTGTCATTGTTTTGTAGATTTTTTGTAGGTTCCTATGCTTTTTTGCAGATTGGGCATTCAAGGAAAGACACCTTTCACTCACCTGGATGTGTTTTATTTGGGTTGTTTGGCATCTGTTCAGTATGGTATATCCACGATACAAATGACGAGGTGTTTCTTCACTATGGATACGATGTAGAAGATTAATTAGCTCAGGATTTGGTGGAGTAGAATTTAGCTATAAATTATACCAGAGAAAATTTTTCAAATCTATATCTATTCTATTTTTAAAGAAGAGTTTGTGGCTTACATAGTCAATGATTGACTTGACTGACTCTAAAGTTCTGCCAGATATATTTATCAAATATACAAAGTCTACTTGAACAGAACTATTACGTTCTTTCGAATTGGATTTCAGTAGGAGATGAGCATTTGAGCCTCCTATGCCAAAATTATTGATTGCTACGTAACCTCCATTCCAAGGAGTAGCTTCAGTGATAATCTAAAACCAAGCACTTGATGTGTAAAAAGCAAAGCGGACTTCTTAGAACTTGAAATGTACTCCCTCACTTTGATTTTATTCTCTCGAAGAACAGTAATACCTTTTTGAGGCTCTTGAAAATTTATATTCGGTGGTATATTGCCACGCTCCATTGCTATGAGAACTTTCGCTACGGAACACAATCCTGAAGTTGCTTCAGTGTGTCCAATGCTAGATTTCACACAACCACAAAGCAAAGGACTGCTTCGACCTTCGCATAATGTCTCCAAAGATACCATTTCTTGATAGTCTCCTACCTTTATTTAAATTAAACTGGCTGTTCTTCTTATACAAGTTTTGATAATTTATAGGTAAGTGCATAACTTACTCTTGTCCCTGTTCCATGAGCTTCTACCCATGAAAGTCTAGACTTTGGTACATCACATTCCTCGTAAACTTCATTAATGAGTTTCTTTTGCATCGTAGCTGATGGAAATAGAATCGTTTGTTTCTTATATCCATCATTATTTGTCTTGATGTGTACAACTTGGGCGTATACTCGTCGAGCATGTTTAGCTTTTTGAAGTAATACAACACTAATCGCTTCTGATCGACAGAAACCATTGGCTGAAATAAACGAAAGACGTTTCAGCTGGCGTGAATTTTAAAGCTTGACTAGAGACTTTACCTGCATTATCAAATGATCTACATCTAGCACTGGTGATCCCGAGATTAACATATAAGCTAACCATTCCAGGAGCTCGTGATAGATTGGAAGCTCCTACCAAAGCAGCCTCACATTCACCATTTCTAATAGCTTTGTAGGCTAATTCCAAAGCATATAAGCTGGAGGAACACGCTGTATTGACTGTGCAACTTGGACCTGAATGTAATTCCAAATTAGTACTTCTATATCAACTGCACCATCGCATCGTTGATCTTTCTCCCCAAATTCTTTGATCTGTACCATTAATTCCCAACCAGTAGGAAATTCTGTTGGCTAAAAATGACTGTGCTCTTTCGCATATTAATGCTCCTTTTATGTCTGTTCTGTAAGTACTTTCTACTTCAGCATCACTGGTGCAGTTGGCCACATAAACAGCCATCGTTGTACCTCTAAAGTGATTTATATTAAAACCTGAGAACGTCAAATTAAATATTAAGTAGGTATTCAAAACTGGTGCTTTTTTGACTCGAATGTTCGATTTCTATACCTGAATCTGTAATAGCTTCGTAGGTTTTTTCCAACAGTATTCTGCACATGGGATCCATATAATCAGCATGTTCCTGAGTGATACCAAAAAATTGAGCGTCGAATTTTCCAACATTTTTTATCATTCCTGCGCTGAATTTCTGCTCTGGTATATCTGCAGTGTATTCAGAATATTTTAAAAGTCAGTCCATCCGCGAAACTGTTCAACATTTTTTTCTAATGAAGACTAACCTGTTATCAAATCTTTTCTCGCAAACAAAGCTTCTGCTAGTTCTGTGATATTTTCGCAATTGGGATACGTGCCTGATATTCCTGAAATGACCACTTCATCTCCATCTTTACATGTGGCTAGTTTTCTACCATAATTGAACGATACATTGGATGAATACGATGCCATTTTCGAATACAATCTTCAGCTTTATTGAATTTGAAACTGATTCGATATCCATCTACTGAGTACACATTTCTTCTAAAAATTCCCATGTTCAGGTGAAATGAAATTGAAACCTAATACTCGAAAGTTTTAAAATTACCATAGTAATTGATATTTTTAATCTACCAATCTCCCATTTCCTTTTTTTAGTTCAACTTTTTAATTGTTTCAGTTTATTATTCTCGTATAAAAATGTATTCCTAATTATTCATTTATATGTAAATTGAACGTACCAACAACGAATTCTTGAATTGGTTGACTTCTGATCTAAAGTCAGTGTTACGAGCTCTTTGTCTAGGTCATTTTATCATATAATAATCATCTACGTAGATAAAATCAGTTTGCTGAAATGGTAGTCGCTTGAGGGGGAAAAATCATAATTTTATGTTTAGTTTAGGTGGTCACATTTTTAATGGATATAGAACCGGTTTCACACTCGCTTCATCTCCTTACATAGTATTTTAATCATCATCATTATCATGATTGGTGCATTATTTTAGAAAATTTTTGGTAGTCATCAAACGAAATTGATTCCTACGTATGTGTATGTAGGCCTTTCTCCCAAAGTATTAATTTTTAGCTTGACTCTAATTTTCTGCGTTACGTTGCATAAAACTATGAAGCTGTGACAGACTATCAACCGAAATAAACGAGGGGAGAGTATCAATAAACTATTTTTCCGGATCCTACAATCTGATGGGACAATTTTTGGACATGTCAGATGTTTCTTTTTTTTAGTCTGATTTTCTGTGACATATTGTCAATGAAAACCAGGCTGTTACGGTCGATGACGGGCGAATTTCAGTAAAATTCATTTTGATGTCCTAGAAGGCTATTAAGGCCATTTTTAAGTTCGTAAAATATTTATTTTTTATTCTATTTGCTCCCCCCCTCCCCTCAGGACTGAAATTATTATTCCGCTCGATACTGACTAAAATTGCTTAAAATTCCGCGAATAAGACTCATATTGGCAGCGGATTTGGTGTATATGAGTGGAATTGCTTTGGGTCAAAATTAGTCATGTCCAAATTTGAGGGAGAGAGTGCTAAGGGGTAAAGATTTCAAAAATTGTTCCTTTTCAAGCCAACCGATAGAGAATATAAATTTATGTAATTTATTTAAGAAAAAGAGGGAAAGGCACATCTGGGACCTATACTAAATCTACACACCTAATTTTAACTTCCTAGCTCCATTCGGAGGGGAGATATGCGAGGAAAAAACTCAAAAAATAAGAAAAACAAACAAAAAACAACTTTTTTGGGCTGAAAAGTTGGACCCCCCCCCAAAGTGGAATCTAGGACCCCCTATTAAATCTACATTACAAACCAAATTTCAACTTCCTAGCTCAATTTAGAGGGGAGTTATGCGAGGAACCAACTCGTTAAAATGAGAAAACCTGACTAAAAAACTATATTTTTGGGGCTGCGAGAGGGTGCAATGAGGCTGAAAAATAAAAATCTCCGAAAGGCACGTGTAGGATCCTTACTAAATCCACGTATCAGATTTCAACATCTTAGCTCAATTGGGAAGAGAGTTAGTTATGCGAGGAATAGTCCCTTTTCAAGGTCAAAAAAAGGAAAAACCCTCATATCTCCCCTCCTTATTGATTTTGGAAGCTGATTTTTAGATATGTTGTATAACTTCCGATTGTCTATGGATTGGGTCAAAAAGGAACAATTTTTGCGACTTTAGCCCCTCAACATCCACTCCCCCTTGGGCATAACTGAATTTTGATCCGAGGTCATTCCTACTTCAGAATGTCAAATCTACAGCTAATCGAAGCTTATTTTCCAATTTTAATCGATTTTGGTCTGTTTCGAGCTGAGCAAATGATTTTCTTACATGACCCAAAATGGTCATAATGGTTCTCTAGGACGCCAAAACGGATGTTGTTGATCCCCCCCCCCCCCCCCCCCCCCCCCGCCTATTTTTCATTGACAACATGACAGAAAATCTGGCCAATCAAACTTTTACCCATCTATCTTCCTCTGACAGATCCCAAAAAATAGGTTTTTGATCATTTTTTATCAAGTAGGTTCTTCACACAGCTCTCTTAAAATTAAGCTGGGAAATTAAAATTTGATATTTGGATGTGGCAAGGATTTTAGATGTACCTTGTACGAATTTTTACTTCTCAATCCCTTATTATTTCCAGGAAATGGGGCTAATTTTCTTTTCAGCCTCCTGCAAAGAAAACTGAAAATCTCGAACATAATACCTCTGCAAACCTCTCCTCCCTTTGTGTCTTTGATTATCCAGAAGGCGAATGGCTGACGTATGTAGCTTGTATGCAAAAATCGTTCTCTGTAAAATTTTCCAATTTAGACCCTACTCTCCTTCAATATATTTTCCAACCCCGCCTAAATACCTGAATATAACAATTTATTATGAAAAATTATTCAATCAAATTGTATTTTAATTTAAAATAACGATACAATTCTTCTTTATCTAAAGAATACATCATGGATAGATCTTCTGTAGGTAAAAACCCCATTTTGAAGCAATATTTAAGCAAGTAATATCGTTTTAGATCTTTCGATTTTCGAAGGAAGTCGGCAGCAGTTTCATCAAATTGTCTTTCATGCGTTTCTTCAAGGTTTCGTTTCATTTGGTAATACCAAACAGCTTTTAAAAATTCTATCGTAGAAAATTCTGGCCACAAAACATTAGAAAAATATCGCACTGCGTTGAATGACTAAAAATTTTCGTTTAATCGATCAAACAATAATATTTACGTATGTTGTCAAATTCATCTACAAAAACATTTATAAATTACCTGCCAGCTCAAAAAATCACTGATTCGTTTATATCCGGAGGTGCGAATAAAAAGATCAACATCATGATTCTCGACAGCAAATAATGATTCGGTGAAGAGTTCTTCTGTCAACTGGTTCTCATTTATCGTGCCTTTCTGTGTAGCTAGATGCAATTCCAGAGCAATTTTTGACATTTCATGTTTACCTAAATAATTTCCAGTCTAATGATTCGTCAAAATTTCTGTACTCGAGAGCACACAATAAGCTCGTATCACCTACCTGTATAACCCATGGCCATGTTAACTGTGCATTTTGCATTATCTCTGGTTATCAAATAGAGCATACCCATCAGAGCATTAATTTCTTCTGGTATTAATTCTAATTTACCGTAAAAATTAAATTTTATCCCTTTTTGTTCGAGACTTTTCCTTTAAAAGAACAACGTTTGTGATAAAAATTCTAAAACTCGTATATCTAATTACATAAAATCCTCTTACCAATTTACGATGCATTTAACTAGCCAGATTTTTAATACCACAACCCAATGCTGGACTTCATCTTTTGGACGATGGTAATTACCGAACGAATACATCAGAATGGAATATTCTCGAATACCCAACAAAACGCACCAATCTATTACTTGCCACATGACCCCATATAAGCTTTCGAAAAGTCAAGTTACATTTGAAATTATCTTCATAGATATCGAAGTTATTAGCCTAAAAATTATATTGAAAAAATATTTACCTACCCAATTTCGTGATTCTCTTGTACCGGGATATTGTACTTTTTACCGAATCGTCTCGCTCCATCGGCCACAAATGCAACGTGTCGAGGGACTTTGCCTCGTTTTATAATTTTTATGAAAATATTTTCAACGATTGTTCGAAGCATTATTTCTTGACTCTTTTTCAATGTGGCGTGTATTTTCAGTGAATTAGATGGTGAATTCGTGCTGGTCGAGTGATTTGCATTTTATAATTGAAAATTCAACGTAATTTGAATAAACAATTTTTTTCCCCAGAAATAAGTTATTCGTTAGATGGTTTGATCGTCGAAACGTTTGCAGTTTGCATACCTGCATTGTTTAAATTAACCTATTTAGGATAATTTTTTTCGAATTAAAAGCAACAATTTCATTACGTTTTATTTTTTCGCAATATTTTAAAATAAGTAGGTACCTATATATATATTTACACATACACGTTTGAGCAAATCCGAAATCTATTTCGCTAATCTTTTTCCTCTTCGTATTAAATTAGTAACGGTAAGAATTATATACGAATGTAAAATTACTTATTCGATGAAATTTCGAAATCATTTCACTGCTCGCTTCATCTATTATTATATTTAATTATGAGAATTTCCATGCTTGCAACGCGCTGCGCATAAACAATTAACGCTACTCAAGCCGAGCGACAGCCATTTCCCGTCGAAATCGTTCGATCGTAAATTAGATAGTTATAAAATGCGGTGAGACGAAGTTGGCGTTTTAATAAGTGTGTAAAAATTAATGAGATTTGTGCTCCAGCCAAGGTCTAAAAATTGGCAACGTTGTAGGATAATGAGCTTCGGGTTTCCTCGAATCGAACTCATCCGATTGGAATGGATACGTTCCTAGTAAGATTGGTAATTGTATTTTGACTTCTTTTTCTAAACCTTTCGGCTCGATAATGAACTGTAATTGTGGTAAAATTATGTTAAATAATTGTTGTTTTTTTTTTTTTTTGTTTTTTTAGTGGGCGACAGTAAAAAAGATGGGTTACTTACATAAACGTCGTATTGCACCGAAATAATATGACATCCTCTTAAATTAGTTGGCGGTAAAGGAGGTACAAATAATTGTTCGTTTCTCCATTCGTCAACTTCTCCAGATTGAATTTTACCTCGTTTAACCGATGATAATTCTCTAGTTTCCGAATGGGCTACTTTGTTCTTTATCATATATTGAATTGTCTGTTGAAATAGAATGTTGGATTATTACGTATCGATTATTACCATTCTCGGTGCATAATGAACAAATGGAGGGATAAAATTTGAAAATTTACCTCTCTTAACGAAGCTTTGGTACTTCTTATGTGGATTTTACTTCGATTACGTATTATAGCTGATACTAGAATTGTTTCACCAGGTACATATCCTCCGTGATTTAATACCACTCTACACAATACTGATCCAGATTTTAGACAACTGACTCCGAATTTATGTTCCATATCACAGCGAAATGGTTGCTGTAAATCATTCGTGAAAGTTTTCAGTGAAATTTATGATTAGATACGTATTTAGTAGACGATATGGTATTTGTTTTCAGTTAGATAGAAATCTGAGCATATGTCTCGTGAATCAAAATCCAAGGGTATAAGGATACTTCTGGCTAGGCTTTTTCGGTTTTTCGAGATGAAAATTTTCGTTAAAAGAGAGGAGAAGAGGGCTACTCATTTCTTCAACAAAAAACTTATACCCGTGGGCAAAACACATTTTGTATTTTCTGCTCCCAAGAAAAGGAACTAGGCACAACATTTTTTTAAAATTGTAATAAACATGTCGGAATTTTTTCAAACTTGAAGAAATACTGAAGTGTTTTGATGTATGCAACAAAATTAAGTAAAACTTGCATGTGTATGCGTGAGTCAATAATTTCACTTGGTACCTAAGCACACCATAGTCCCATAACACGTAATGTAAATTTGGTCCATTTGTCATTCAATTTTCTTTGTAATTTCGTGTTAAAAAATTTTCATTCCATAATATGGCGTCTAAGAAAATCTAATTTTTATTTAAAATAATTTTTTTATCAATATACATCAAATTAATCGAGAAATGTAAATGACAAATGGACCAATTTTACAGTATATCTTATGGCACTGTGGTTTGTTTAGGTACCAAATGAGATTTGTAAAAATAAACAAACATTGCTATGTGACTTTATTGTGACGTTACGATTCAATTCCCTATTCCAGAGCATTTTGAAAATGTCAAAGAAATTAAATTTTATTTCCACCGATCCAGAACTCCTGAAAAATACGACTAATCTATTCGGAAGGTCAATATTAGAAGGAACGTAATTTTTGTTGAAAAAAGTTCATGAGTTTTCAATTTTGTAATTTTTAGCCTGATTTTTTATGCAATTCATTGTCTATGAAAACTAGGCTGCGACGGATTATCGACCAAAGGTGGATGGAGGGGATATCAACGACATCTATTTAAGGGTTCTAGAAAACCATTTATATTATATTTGGCCCAGTCGCTCAGTTATCCCTATTAATTTTTTAATTTTTTTTATTCTTCATTTGTTTATTTTTGTTTTCAATTTTTTTTTCATTTTCTTACTTTTTTTATCTTTTATTCATTTTTTATTCTTATTTATTTTTATTTTGTTTCTTTAATTTTTCAATTTTCCAATTTTTTAATTTTTTTATACTTTTATTTTTCTATTTTTTTATTTTTTTCTATTTTTTATTTTTTTATTTGAGCCACAGGGTTAAATGACGACGGACTTGATATTTTTGAATGAAGATAACCTTGGATCATAATTCAGTTGTGCCCCAAAATGGTTGGGGGAAGGGGCTCCTGAGGGTAAAAATTCACACAATTTGTGGAATTGTATAGCATATCTAGAAATCAGTCTCCTAGGTAATTGGAAGGTGGGCGAGATATGAGGATTGGGATTTCTCCCCTTTTAACCTCTGAAAAGATTGTTCTACTCATCTCCATCCTCCTCAAATAAGAAAAATGATTGAAATTTGGCATATCCAGTTATTAGAGGCTTTATATGTGTGTTTTGGTGGTTTCAACTTTTTAGCACCGTTGCACTTCCTCACAGCTCTAAAAATGCAGTTTTTTGGTCGGTTTTTCTTATTTTTCCAATTTATGGCACGCATTTTTCCCTTTCACATTGAACTAGGAGGTTCAAATTTGGTAAGTGGGTTTGGTTGGGGTCCTATATGTGTGTTTTTTGGAAGTTTCAACTTTTCAGCCCTGTCGTTCACCCTCACAGCCCCAAAGGCAGTTTTTTCTGGGTTTTCTTATTTTTTGATCTTGTTTCGTACATATCTCTCCTCTAAATTGATCTACAAGGTTGAAATTTGGTGTACAGATTTAGTAACGGTCTTATATGTGTTTTTTGGTTGTCTCAGCTATCCACTCCAATATCTTCATGTACCCCTACCACTGTTCGAAAAAAATCCTATAGCGCTCCAACGAATTGCAATGCTTTTTTCCACAGAAGATTAAAACAATTTACTCGGTTTGACACCGACCATAATCGTTTCAAATTGGTTAATACGCTTACAAGGGAACCTTTTCAACTCTCTGGCTCCGGTTTGAACAAATCTTGGCTAGTTTGAAACGGCATGTCAAAAAACCACGGAACCAAATTTTCAGCTGTTGTAGTTCATTTTTGGATTTTTGGCGAATTTTTGAAAATTAGTACCCACTATAGAGCTGAAAAATACATCGAAAATGAATTTCACAAAATATGATCTTTTGAGGTTATAATGGAGAAAATCGGGTTCCTGCTTAATATTGACCTCACAAATCGATCCATCTTATTTTTCAGACATTCTGAAGGATAATTACATAACGTGAATCTCGAAATTTAAAGTATCAAATTTTCCAAATATTCTGGAACCTCCGGCAAAAAATTTATTCCTCCAGAATTTTTAAAATTCTCCAGAATGGCCGGATATGAAGTTCAGCAGCTGAAAACTTTATTCTAGCCTATCGGCGCCCATTCTAAAGGATTAAAGCGGTTTTGTTGAAATTTCCAGTTGGGCAGTTTAAAAAAGTTTTTTTTATTGGTTTTTAATTGAAAAAAAAAGAACAAATTAAAAAATACAAAATTCAAAACACTCGTCAACGTTTTTCAACAAAAAGGTTTCCTGAATCGATGTAACCCATTTTTCAAGCGCTCTAAAGCCTTCATCAGAAGTTTTAATTTCTCTAGGATTTTCAAAATGTTCTAGAACGGTCGAATATGAACTTCAGCAGCTGAAAATTTTATCCTAGCATATTGGCACCCATTGTAACATATTAAAGTTGTTTTCCTAGCCAGTCCAGCTGGACAGTTGAAAATTAAATTTTTTCATCAATTGGTAGATATTTTAATACTTGCTCAGGGAAATTTTTTTCAACTGTTCGGTTAGAAATTCCAGCAAAATTCCTTGAATCCATTTGAATGAGTCCCAACAGGCACCGGTAAAATTTTAGCTGCTGAAGTCCATATCCAGCCGTTCTGGAGCATTTTGAAAATCCTTGAAAAATAAATTTTTTGCTAAAGACCCCAGAATGTCTGTAAAATTTTTTACACTGAATTTCAAGGTCCACCTTATATAGCTACCAAGTTTTTTTTGCAAATTAATGTCTCAACTAATTCAATTTTTCCATTTTTCAAAATACTGGCGAAAAAAAAAATTTTGGAGCCTCCAGAACGTCTTGAAAATAAGATAGGTCGATTCGGGCGGTCAATATTAAGTAGTGAATTTCTCCATTATAGATTGAAAAGATCATATTTTGTGAAATATTTCATTTTCGATGTATTTTTCAGCGCTATAGTGGGTACTAATTTTCAAAAATTTTCCAAAAATGATCTTCAGCAGCTGAAAATTTGATTCCGGGGCTTTTTCGACATGCTCTTTCAAACTAGCTTAGCTTCATTCAAATCGAAACTGGACAGTTGAGAACGTTTCCTTGTTAGATTAGAGGCGAGGTAACCTTGTTTACCAAAAGTTGGACTACATATTTAAACATCAACCTCCTATGTTAGGACGGGAGATATGATGGCTTCATCCTTTTTGACCCTGAAAAAAGTCCGTTACACCAGCTTCCCTCTTTATTCTATCAAATGAATCAGGGCTATAATAATCTGTCCAGGGTCTACTTTATTTCATGTTTCAAAAAATTATATTATACTTACTGCTAAAACCGAAGGCTCCGAGTTAAGATCGATGGGATTCATCACAATAAATACTTGCTGGTTTTTATGCGTAAGACCATTAGGTTCTCTGAGAGCTGCTTTGCAGAAATACTGAACCCAGCCATTTTTACCAAAAAATGTAGATGGCAGTCCTAGTGGCAGTCCTAGTTTAAATGGAAAACTATGGATACCAGGCGATAATAATAAAGGTGGCTGGCCTGTAACATATTTAAAAAAAAATTACTGCATAGGTAAAGAGTTACCACAATTTCCTCGTCGATAACAACGGACTGACGATCAGGATATTGCGAAGTAAAATTTTAAGAAAAACTCGTTGAACTCAAGATTATTCAGCAGACCCGAACGTTGCTCGAAACCGGTTCAGGTCCAGTGACATATTCGTACATTTAATATTTTTTACATTGTATTTTGTGCAATTATTTACCTGGTTCTCCGAGAAGTCTCATTCGAAAATCGATATAATTCTCTCGTTCATAGCTTTTATCTTGTTTTCTATTACGTAGTCGTACCACACCTTCGCCAACGACGTGAAAATGAAGACCTGCAATTAAGCATTGCGAATATTATTAGTATTTTCATGGTTCGATAAACACCATCGCAACAGTGACGTATGCGTATTTTTGTCGATACAATGGAAAAATTTCCATAGATACAGTCTATCGAAAATAACTCGTCATTTACGCGATATTTATTACGTTTCTACGAAATTCTGAAAACTAAATAAGATAAGTTGTAAATGTCGTTGGACTGTTTTGCCAATTTCGTACACTTAGTAGGTGATTGTCAGTAACAACAACTGTACAACTGGTTTGAAATATCAGCATCGTTATGCCCTTTTTTTGCTCAAACATGTGAGAACGAATGTGAAGTAATAAGTAGCGGTATTTCTTATCTATGGTTGACGTAGAACAGGATCGATGACGTAATTAATCGTATACAATCGGTCAAGTTCGAAAAACACTTCACACGTTTCTTCGATTTTGTCGTAAATTTAAATGAAAAATGTCATCTTTTGAGAAGTATACAGATAGTAGATATGTAGCTAGATACCTAACATACCTTTACCTACCACCTAATGGGAATTGTATGAACTTGCAGTTCAGCTCGTTTGACGTAATCAACGAAGAATCGTTTTTTTAAACTAACTTAAGCTAAAGGGAAAGTTGATTTTTTTTCACTTCAGAAATGTCATTGAAAAATGACATTTTATTATTTACTCGTAAAATGGTCATTTTCCTATTTCAAAAACCAGTAAAGATTAAAGATGATGTGTGTGTGTGTTTTTATGTTCGTAATTGTTTTATGAACAAGACAGTGTGATCAACGTTGGGAGTTTATTTGAAGAATTAGATGGTTAATTTGATATCGTACATTAAAAGTGTGAACTTGACGTATGAAATAATTAGAGCGAATTTACCGAGAGTGTGTTTTGTGGAGCACAAGCTTATACGACCACTAATTGTATTGATGACCTTCAACGTGAAGGATGCACTTTCACTGACTTCGAATTTTTATTTCTTTTTCGGATAATAAATTACAGTATTTCAAACTTAACGATACAATGTTTTCCATGGTTTGTGGTGAGGAAATCGCATTTGAATTCATATTTTAAAAAAGTTTTTGTGGTGATATAATTTTTAGTAGTTTTTAATTCGTAGATAATTCTGTATGAAGTCACGTTTTCCTTCATTCCACAATATTGTTTGATAATGCATTTTGAAAATGAAATAATTTTATGGGGAATGTTACAAATAGCTAAACATAATATTTAGCTCAATTCAAAAAAAGGTGGAGCTCTAGGCGAACGCCGAAAAAGCGATTTTTTAGCCTAATTTTCTACGTCATATTGTCAATGAAAACCAGGCTATTACAGTCTATCGACCAACGGCGGACGAGGGAGAGAATATCAACATAATCCGTTTTGGGGTCCTAGAAGACCATTAAGACGATTTTTCAGCCATGTCAGATATTTATTCTTATTTTATTTTATTTTTTAGTTTTTTCCCCGAACAATAAAATCATTTACTCGGCTCGATGCCGACCAAAATCGCTCCAATTCGGTAAATCAGTTCAGTTTGGCGGCGGATTAGATATATTTGAGTGTGGATAAACTTGGGTCAAAATTCAGTTATGCCTCAATTTGGTGGAGGGGGTGCTGAGGGGTCAAAAAATGGAAAAATTGACCCATTTGTAAGCCAATTGATAGAGAAGCAAAAGTTCTATTATATATCCAAAAATCAACCTCCTAAGTCAATTACAAGGGGAAATGTGGGGGTTTTCCCGCTTTTTGACCTTGAAAAAGGGCTGTTCCTCCACTATCTCCCCACCTAATGGAGCTGGGAAATAGAAATTTTGTACGTACATTCAGTTGAAGCCCTTGAGATGCCTTTTGGGAGTTCCGACTAATTAGCTCAATTGTACTTCCTCACTGCCCCAAAAAAGTAGTTTTTTAACAGGTTTTTCTCATTTTTTAGTTTTTTTGTTTGTTTCTCGCACAACTCCCCTCCAATTGACGTATCAAAAAAATGGTTTTATCATTTGTCTCATATTCAGGGTTGGGATTTAACCCGTAGAATACCTATGAAATATGTAGAATGTATAAAATGGACGTAAAATACGTAGAGGGGGCATAAATAACGTAGAATGACGTCAAATTCACCACACGAGTTTACTGATAACGATTTTTATCGCTATTTTCTACAGAATTTCTGGTGAATTCGTATCTTATTTTCTGAAAAAAATCAAGAATTTATTTTTCATAAAGTGTTATATTTGAAAGGGTATGCTCAGATAAGAATAAGCGAAATGTCTTTCATCTCAGATTTTCAAAATTTTTACGAAACATCATTGGGTATCTATAAAAAATATTCTATACTCAAAAAATTACCCTCTTCGCACCCCCTACCCCTTGCTGAGTTCTGTATTTACGCGTATTTGAGGAAAAAAAAAAACATGATTTTAATCTAAATGTTTAGAACAATGTTCAGACTACCAACATAGATTTTTCCAACATTTTCCGTCAAGGGGGTGGGGGAGGAGATTGAAAAAAAAAACTTTGAATTACTGCAACTGAAGATCTTAAGGGGATACATGAAATTGTTTTCCATCAAAATACGTGTTTTTACGAAAATAATTTTTAGAAATTTTTAGTATGATTATCTACGTCATAGCATTCTGTAATATTAAAATCAAAATAAGACGCTTTAGTTTGAGCTACATTTACTTTCTACAGAA
This sequence comes from Ferrisia virgata, assembly GCA_900060175.1. Classification (NCBI taxonomy): domain Eukaryota; kingdom Metazoa; phylum Arthropoda; class Insecta; order Hemiptera; family Pseudococcidae; genus Ferrisia; species Ferrisia virgata. Next base: position 87,485 of record FIZR01014789.1, read on the forward strand.
CGAGGTGCAACTCTGATATACATGATGGGGATGAATTTAAGGTTAATTGAGGTATAGAAAATCTTCTGACCACTTGCTGAGTGCAATCAATCATATCAGAAGAATTTTAATGGATTAAATTTTCAGTCTATTGTTATTTTTGAGTTCATTCAGGTATAGAGAAATTTTCAACAACTTGCCAGTTTTGGGTCTATTATTATTTTGTTTTTATAAATCTTTTACCACGTGAGGTTTATATTATGCATTGTATTGGAATACTTTACTTCACTTCATATGCCCATATCTGTCTTGTTAGTAACTATCTGAAAAGATGTTCATTTTTTGATCTTTATGTGTAGTAGATGTATAAATATTTTCGATAGGAGAAATACTTGCACATCCTATCCTGGACATTGATAATCTTTTTACATTTCTGCCAACGTAATAGAAGGTTTATATCAATATGGAGATGGTAAATAGTATAATAATATAAATATTGAGAAATTCGATTAAATTTGCATTGTATAGCTCAAGTGGAAATTGGAATTTTTACCTTATTTTCGATAACCCTTATCGGTTTTTTAATAATTCAGGCAAATTTTTACCAATTTTTCTATAATTTTTTGTGATTTTTGGTTCATTTTCTAAAAATTTTTGCCTGTTCAGGCGATTTAATACTGAATTATCAATAATTAACAAACTTTTTCATACTTTAGTTCGATTTTTAACTATTATTATCAATTTTTTACTCAACTTTCGATAATTTTCAACACTATTTTTCATAAATTAGGTCAATTTTTTCCATTTTTCAACATTTTCCTATGATTTTTGATCCGTTTTCTTCACTTTTCACCCGTTTTAATTAATTTTTTACCCAATTTTTGATAATTTTTAACGATTTTTCTTCATATTTTAGCGCAATTTTCATCATTTTTTCATGATGTATAATTTATTTTTTGCACAATTGACCTATTCTTTTTTTCAAAATTTAGGTCATTTTTCACCTATTTTTCAACATTAATTCATAATTTTGATCCATTTTTTGCAATTTTTACCCATTTTTTACCATTCTTGTTGAATTATTCCCTGATTTTCATTGATTTTCAACGGTTTTTTTAACAGTTTAGATCAATTTTTACCAAATTTTCAACATTTTATTTTGATTGTTTTTTACCTTTTTTACCCATCTTTATCAAACTTTCATTTTATTTTTAATGATTTTCAACAAATTTTTCACCCTTTGGCACAATATTCAACATTTTTTCGTGATTTATAAGAGATTTTTCGTACTTTTCGCTCATTTTTATCGAAGTTTTACCTAAAAGCGCTTAAAAAAATGGATTTTATCCAAAGTTCAACCTTCTGTTTTGATTAGGGACCAAGAAATCGATCTATTTAGACAATTTTGACGATTGATCGTCAGTACAGGTCGTACCAATTTACTCAGAGGGTTGAAACTTGGTAGATAGTTGACGGTAAACCCCAGGGTGCACCTTGGGGTGGGGGTGGGGATCTTGACTCGTCACCCCTAACCGGAGTTTTGATTTTTTAGCCTCGTTGCATCTCTTCGTAGCCCCGAAAATGTAGATTTTGGTCGGACGTGGGCAGTGGCTCATTTCTTGTATAATATGAATCTGGCATGAAGATTTAGTGGGGTTCTAAATGTGGCCTTTGATGGTTTGAATTATGGAGTTCAAAATCACTTCCTACTCCTACCATTGATTAGGGAAAAGTATCGCATTTAAAGTCTGTTTTTTCAAAATATGTCTATTCTTGTGGATCATACGTGAAAAATAAGTCTGTATAAAATTAAAGGTTATGAAATTCTCTAGAAGTAAGGTTATCATCATTTTTTCATCGAGAAATTAGTGTGAAGCATTTACACTAGAAATTTTTTCATGGGAAGGGGGGATTTGGGCAGTTCTCAAAAACTAAAAAATTCGTTTTTCTCAGAATTAATGGTCAATGCGCTAAAAATGAATAAATGTAAAGTTGTTCAGCGTGAAATTTTACAGACTATGTTATTAAAATTTTAGCTATGGAACATAATTGCAGAATTGTGGGCACGGGTGCGTGTGGGGGGGGGGGTAAAGGGTCAAAATGCGAACCAGATGTTCGATCGAAAAATAAACGCATGATTCGCATTTAGCGTGTCTGAATTAGTGTAAGAGCACTCCTTTCCTAATTTTCTGAATCACATTCAACATAAGAAAAAATCGCAATTATGTTCAAAAAAGACAATTTTAGTTACAGCAGTAACTTTTATTGAGCTATGAAATTTTGGTACATTTTCTATGCATATGTGTCGATATAAAATCATAGGAAAGTGGCACCGAATTTTCACGGCTTTGTTTTGTGCCAAATTTGGGCCAATCCTTAAGTTGGTAAGTTGGTGTCGTTTTCGCACAATTCCAACCTCCTGAATACGATAACGCAGTCAAATTCGCTATTTGATCTCAATTAATACATTATTTTGAGAATTATTACAGGTGTAAAAATTTGGTGGTAACTCTGTACTAAAACAAGGTAATAACTGAGGCGGAATAGTGGATTTCGTACCACAAGTTACATTCATTTTACGTATTTCACGTATTGTACGTAATTTCAGGTATTCAGTGTTTCGTATTTTACATTCTACGTGCCAAATCTGCTTCTATTAGTACTTTTTGTCACATTTCTTCCACCCAATCCGCTTTAGTATAATGCAGATAGACCGTAATAATCTGTTTACTTTTTGGTAAAAATTAAAATTACAAGGAATACAACACTTAGCTATGTAAATAACTAGTCTGACTTTAATTTCCATTAAGGTCTTGATATCATGTTTATAATTATATAAGTACGCATCATATTAGGTGAAAAGAGAGAAACAGCGGAAAGGTGTAATAGTGTCCTACGAGCCTTAGAAACCTTTTCTTTTCGTACACAATTGATTGCGATAACGTACTTCATTATAATATTACTATTTTTTTCCAAAAATGTACCCAGTATAAAAATAATTATAAAAATCCCATTAAAAATTTTAAAAATAGATATAAAAATTTTCCATTGAGGTAGTGAATGTATTGCGCAGACGAGGAAAGTCCAGCTTAAAAATTTACCATAGTAAAAAGATAAAAATTTATTCGTTGAAATAAATCTTGGTTTTATCTTTGTGTTAGTAACAGAGCAGGTAGGTATATAGCTACCTACCAACTATCAAGTTCTAAATATATCCACATTATTCACGAATATCGCGTACAAAGTGATGGATTTTGATTTAAAAGTTCAAACGTTGATAGCTGATTTTTCTTCAACTTGCAAAGTTAAAAATAGTATTGTATGGTTGAAGCAAATTAATTCTGCATTGGGTTTGGATACCTTTGATTGTTTGCATTCATCTATACTGATGTCAATCAGAAATTCAAAATGCATATTTCTTGATTAATTGTAAGCTTAATTTTTTTTAGAATTCAATTTGCCCTTCGTAAAAAAGGTGGAATAAAGTTTTATATAAAATTATGCGTTGTATTTCAAAAAGTAATATTTGCTATGGAATGGGGCAAAGATAAGTATATTCAAAATCCATTTTATAATCACAGAAGTCTATCATGACCGTTTTTGAGGATGCCCAAAGTGAAAAATTTACTCGTTTGGTAAAATTTTTTCATATATGATGAAGAAAAGCGAGTTGAACACACCAAAAATCGAAATATTTATTTTATATTTCATGTGAACGAAGATCGAAAATTCTATTTCAACTTTTTCTATGCTCTCTTTAAAACTCCAGCCTCGGGGCTAACTTCCTCCTATCCCTTCCTCTTTTCGTCGTGCTCGTACTTAAATTAATTTAATACTTTTCGATGAAAAATGGATAACAAAATCAGAAGGTTAAAAAACTGAATAAAAAATTGTTTATTTAAATTTTCGCTTAAAATAAACTTAGGTACTTATATTATTACTTTAAAATGAAAAAAAAAAAAAACAGAACAGTATTTCACGTATTCTTACCTATACCATTTACATAGGCCTATGTCCGATCGAATTTCTTTAAATTTCTAAAAACATGATAATGCGAATAAAACTTGGAAATGAATTTTTCTCCAAATTTTAAACTTTTTTCACTGGCCAATCCGTTATCAAATTTTTGCCTCTTCAATTTTCCTTTCTCTGAAATAGTTCTTTTTACTGTTGATTCGCGAAAAGAAATCCGTTTTTACCCATCTTTTTCAATTCTTTTTTTTTCTGTTTGTTGTTTTTAATGAACTGATTTACGTAAGAACATAAATTTTCATGTTAGGAAAATTAAGTAAAATTACCTATGCTTATAACTAAGGACAACACATTCATAGTCACAGCAAACATCGTAATGATAATATTTTTCAGAAAAACGAATTTAAACACGGTCATAGGTTTTTTTTGGTAATCAGTCCAGGTCAGAATAATTTCTAAGATCGCTGGTAACATGATCGAATCGATAGGGAAACTAAAACAAGCAATAAGGTTGATAAGACTGGTAAACGATGGAACCAACAAAACACCCAAGGTAATGATTACACAAATAATACTCCTAACCATGTACTCGTAAAATTTCACGTATTTAAATTTAGAAAAATAATTTTCTACAGTACCTTCCCAAAGGGTCATTACAATAACGAGCAAAGAAGGCGAAATCGAAGCCATTGCAACGACAGTGAAAATACAATTAGTCATCAGAATGGATGGCGTTTGAGGTAAATTATTGAACAGGTTTTCAGCCACATCGTCGCCTATTTGTATGTAAACTAGTAAAGTAATGGCGCAATTTAAAGTAACCATTACCATAGTGACCATGGTAAGCGGACCAAAACGACGACTAACTATTTGAGAATTTTTCATTTGATCCATCAAAGGAAATATTAAAGGGGTGAACGTTATCATGATGAACATGTACGATACAAAAGTTACCAAAGAAGAGAGATCTAACGGTTCAAAGACTTCAGATGTAACGTATGCGGGAGGATACGAGATAAGATGGTAGAAAATTACCACGGTGATTAAAACAATGGAAGCGGTCACGATGTACGATAAATAATCAATATACTTGAAACTTGGAATCCAACTAAGTAATATCAAAGGTAATAGAAGACCTAGCAAGATATGAGCATCGTTAGGAGTACAACCAAAGTATTTCAAAATCAGCTTGAGATTTTCAAGCACAAATTGCCACTGCAATGAAAGTCCCAAACACCAGCTAATAATTATTTCGTATTTCAAATACATTTTTAAATAGTATCCGATTCGTGGGCAAGAAATTTCTTCAAATACTATTTGAGGCAGTTGGTATAATGATTGTTGATTGGGAGGTATGTTTCTTCTGCGAGACATCTCGTTGGCGCTATTCACATAAGAATGCATCGCGTTTGTGTAAAGTATTCCAACAATAAACGATGCAACGATTCCGACGAAAATACCAACGCTTTTGAACAAAGCTGGTATGACGAATATGTTCGGACCTTCGACGCTGATGAAAATTTGTAGCACAAATTCCTTCCATGTCGATCGTCGAATTTGATCTTCATTTTCAACACATTGGTGCATTTCGTTGGACACGCGATACAAGGATTTCAGCCATACGATGAATGCACAAGTTGACGCGAATATTTATTTTTAAGTAGTTGGTAGGTATTTTGTAACAATGTCACATGCGAACTTGTTGAATTTTTTCAAACTACTGATTCTCCTATTTTTTGTTGTTTTGTTTCTACCTGGTGTACTAGGTTTGTATCTGAAGTTCCCCCACACCAGATTTAATTTATGACTTTTTCGAAGTTCCGCGTGCGATAATTTTTTGGGCGGTTGTTTTTCGTAAAAGAACCATAGGAAGCGTACAAGTAACGATACCGGTAGTGTAAGGCGTGATAAATACATGTTGTGAGAGGAAATTTCTGCACACGTTTCTGTGTCAAAAAGCTCATTTACATACCAGAAAAGTAGGTAGGTAAACAGTGGTAGAGTGTAAACAAATTATTGCACATCTTCTCATTCTTGTCGAATGTAATTAAAAAATGATGAGGTTTGTTTAAAAAAATTCTTGTACCTATGTGTTGTAGGCTTCCATTACTTTAAAGTTTTGCAAAACTTTTCGTTACAGTGCAGTATTCGTGTCTTTTTTTTTACATTTCGGAATTTTTTTAAAAATTCGTTTGGGAAAATTTTTAGCCGTGTGAACCAATGTTTTAATCATTCCCCATTTGTCAATATTCAGTTTGGCCGATTTCTTTGATGCACGTAAGACAAGAAGATACTAAAGAATGACGTTTCGATTTCTATTTAATTACAAAAAAATCTATAAACGTTCGCGAAGATATGACAATATGTAATTGAGTGCTTGTAATTTAAAGATAAATACTAAACGGTTCGTGGAACGATTGATGAATCATTTAACAATTGAAAGAATGTTGTGATTATTAATACTGCCCCAGGAGCTGTTGAAATTGGAAACAGGTACGATGTTATTTTGAAAACGCATGATTGGCAACATTGTTTTGAAGCAAAATATCATGTTGATTCATGTCTCATGAAGGATTAAGTTCATATTTAAACTTGATTAATTTGCTCAATACTCAACTACACGTATGGAATATGGCTAAATCGTACATTTTTTAACCAACTTACCTAAAGCTGGTGTATCATCATTCAATTCTACGATAACTCTACCGCTGAGAAACTGTCCGGGAAAATACAGCACATTAGTGTTGTCAAATAGTATAACAAATTTTACTAATTTTCGAGCCATTATCCTCGAGTAAACACATAATACATATCGAAAAAATTTCGCTCGCGTTCAGGGAACGCCTACGCAATATATAATACACCTTGAAAGTTTTCAACCAGATAACATCGTGTAACCAAACACCGAACAGCGAAGACTGAACTGTTAAAAAAAAAAAAACCTAAATGCATTTACTAGTTGTTTCATCCGGACAATGCGTTATTGGTACATAAACAATAAAAAAAACGAGTTTTTTGCGGCGTAAGAGTAAGACGAAGACTTCACCTTATATGGGAGGTTACCGTAGGCAGCAACTTATAATGTAATAACCCCCTTCCAACAGATTTCGTTGTTATAAAACTACACGTTCGTTTGTAACAGTTCTACCTTGATGCCTTGATCTGTAGGTATCGAAATTACAGGTACAAAATCAATGGATTGGTGTTAATTTTCGTTGAAAACGGAAAAAAATTAAGTTTACGAGGTTTACTTTTCACTTGCAGAAATACAAATTTTTACATTCTACGCAATAAATAATTATTAACTTCATAAAAAAGCTACAGCAAGTGTCGTATTCATACATACAGTATTTGATATTGATAATGAAACACAAAAGATCGGTGTGATTCGTAGTTTTCTACACCTACTGACACCTTGACTGTATGCATAAGGTAATGCGAGAATTGAAGCATACATGTTTAATTTAATAATTAACCTTGAAAGTAATAAATTATTTGAATTTTCTGCATACTTATAGCTTCCCATTTAAATGATTGAATTTAAAACAATAATTATGCAATGAACTGACAATGATAATATTGGTAGCCTAATCTAATTTTATTCCTGTAAACTATCTGTAAACATATGAAACAGAAATGGAATTTAGAATACTACCAGTACCATTGACAATTAAAAATTATAAATAATTGTTTGATTTTATCCACAAATTATACTTCGCTATTAGAAATTCAACCGTTAGTAGTGAAACCGTAGGTAGTCAAAATAAAAACAAAGAATTTCAGTTTTTAAGTTTTCTGTTTGGGCAATACTGTATACCGTAATAGTAACGTTACCCGAAACTCGTTCTTCTGGCATCGTGATTCACTGTAGTTCGCCGAATTTTAATAGATAACGGTTATCAGTTATACGAATGAAGATGGAATATTTTATTGTGTAATGCGTTTCAATTTCAAGTGGATTTATCGTTTATTGTTTATGAAATGACTCATAACCTTATAATTGTGAAACTATTCACCCGAAAAGATCGAGACGTAACGTTGTAAGTGTTGCATTTGTTATATTCCTGAATAGCTTTAACATACGAGTAAATCTGTATAAATTGCTACAGGTGAACTCGAGCCGATGATTTAATTCGCAACGTTGAAATGAAATTTTTGCGTTACTTTCAAGTCGTATTTTTTAAACTATTCGTTTCGATGAAACCGTGGATAAGCGGAATTGTTAAACTGTACAGTCCGTTCAACGTGATAACTGCAGCACTCGGTGCCCTTTTCATATGTTTCATTCTTCACATATACAACGATCTGCCCTTACGATATATCTTATGCAAGTCGGATTTATGGGCAGCTGAATTAGACAATGGATTTGAAGGTTTCGATAATGTAAACGGGTTAATGCATGGTCCGCATATTGTACCTAATTACGTTCACTTTCTGCGTTACGGCAGCACCTTGAAAAATGTCAACTTTATGGATGCGGTCAACATATTAGCAGCGTTTAGGAATCAAAAACCCGATAAGATTATGTTTCACACGAATCTCGGATCGTTTACTGGTAAATATTGGGAATATTTATTAACAATACCTAAATTCAAGGAAACAATCGAATTCCATTACATCGAACCGGTATATTCGATTTTTGGCCAAAATTTGGGTAGTTGGAATGGTCGTTGGCATGCCAGTGATATACTTCGGATTGAAATATTACAACGGTACGGTGGTATATTTATCGATAACGATGTATATATCGTGCAAAATTTAGATCGTTATAGACGCTATGAAATGGTGCTCGAAACTATTGATGAATTGAATTACGGTACGATGACTTTGGTTGCTCATAAAGATGCGCGTTTTTTACGCCTTTGGATGGATGAATATAAAGAATACTACCCGCATCTGTGGTATTACAATGCCGGTATTAAACCTAAAATAAATGTGATAGATGTACGGCCGGAATTGATACACGATGCCAAAGGTGCTTTAGGTGTTGAAGATCTACGACCCGAATTATATGTACAGAATTGGAAAAAATGGAAGTTAAAGTATACCATTCATACGATGGTTAGGCATACGCACCATCATCCAGCTTTATCGAAAAATAAACTCGGTTTGAAGTATCCGGTCATCTTCACCCAAGAAAATATTTTACATTATAATGTTACTATACTAGAAATGGCATTGGATTGCTGTAAAGTTTTAGTGTATTTGAAATGAATTATTGTTTGTTTATGTTTTTCACTTTCTTATTTTCCTTTATTGTTTGTTCTTGTTTTTATTTACCTAAGTTTACTAGTCTCGTGTTGAAGATTTTATTTTTAGTGTGTATTTATTAAGTGAAGACTGAATTACATTTAAGATAGTGTTAATCTGATTCACTTAATATTTTTTTGTTTTAAATTTAAAGCGCAGCTATGAATGCTCGTCCCTGAAATTCATTATTTTTACTTTTTTGATTTATTCTAATAAGTTTTTATATCTATCACACCAGTAGCAAAATGTTCGTATTCTTTTAAGTTCTTTTTTCTCTATGTGCAGTTCTACAACACAAGTGATTCGGTGGATCTCATTTTTTAAAATGAACTTTTGAAAAGTATCACCTATTTATATTATCGTGCCCCTTTTATCATTTTAATGTTCAATTTGGAATCAAATACGTTACAATCTTTGTGTTTTTATTTTCGATTTTTTCCTCTTACATTATACGTACTGATTATTAGGCTTTGTTGTAAACAAAATTGAATCATGTTACCATTCTATGATTTTATTTTTTATTTCCACCACTCAGAATAGAACGATGTAAATAGATACGAACTATGATTAACGTAACATCGTTTATAAAACGTGTATGATTTTTTTTTTTACAAATAACTTACAATTGTGATAAAAATAATGTATTGTCAGCTTTATGAAAAAAAAAAAGAAAAGAAAGAAAGAAAGAAAGAAAAATGTGATAAATATTAGTGCCTATTTATTAATTAATTTCTCTTGTTAATGACGTTACTTGTAATCTTATTTAGCTATAAATTTTGAACAAATATTATAAGTATAACTTTAATTTAAAATTAAACGTGCAAAAATTTGTGTTACTATTTCGTTCTAGTGTTTTTAAATAAAGAATTTATGAAGTATTTAAGTACAATTAATTGAATAAAATTAATGTTTTCTATGTTCATATTTTATTTTTCAACGTTATTTATGCTGGCGCACCTTGCAGATCTATGATTTCTCTCAATTTTCCATATTTATGAAAAATTGAAGAGAAAAAACATCGTCATTTTTTTATACAGTTAAAAATCGATATCAAGATTCGATAAATGAACTAGATGCGTCCTTTTTGAATTATAATACTAACCCTCTACTTCACATCCTTTTCCCAAACGAAAAAAAATAAATTATTGAGCTTTACATAAGCAAGACTCTGTTGTCCTTCTACTCTATTCAATATCATCTCATTCACCTTCTTCTTTATGGAGTAAAAAATTGAATTGTGCATTGCATTATCAGAATTCGCAAAAAATTTAACTTTTCTTTCCTCCATTCTCTCAAAAAAATCACAAAAAACTGCTCAAAAATATGAGAAAATTGACCTGAAAAATGAAGAAAAATCTCGAAGAATCATTGAAAAGTGGTTAAAAAGTAGACAAAAATTAGTTGAAATTACAGAAAATTAATCAAAAATCATGAAAAAATGTTGAATAATGCAGGAAAAATTGACCAAATATCGTTAAAAATCATTGAAAGTTGAGTAAAGTTTTGACAAAAATGGTTTTGAAATGAAAAAAATTGGTGAAAAAAGCACGAAAAAATTAATGAACATTGATAAAAATGATTTAAAATTGAGAAAATTGATAAAAAAATTACCAAAATAATAGCTGAAAATTGAAAGAAGAATCATTAAAAATCATCGGAAATTGGGTAAAAAATTGACAAAAATTAGTTAAAAATGCAGAAAATTATTAAAAAAATCACGAGAAATTAGTTGAAAATTGACGAAAAATTGTTAAAAATCATTAAAAATTGGGTAAAAAGTTGAGAATAATTAGTTGAAAATGAAGAAAATTAATCAAAAATCATGAAAAAATGTTAGAAAAATGGTTTTAAAATGAAGAAAATTGTTTAAAACATCTCGAAAGAAATTGGTGCAAATTGATGAAAAAAATCGCGAAAAGATGGTTCAAATTCAAAAAAAAAAATCGTAAAAAATCATCAGAAGTTGGGTAAAAAATTGACAAAAACGAGTTCAGAATGCCGAAAATTGAACAAAAATCTTTAAAAATCCTTAAAAATTCGATAAAAAATCGACAGAAGTGGATAAAATGTTTTCCGAAACTGATCAAAATTATGAAAACATGTTGAAAAATATGTGATAATTTACCTAAAATATATTAAAACCGTTAAAAGTCATTAAAATTTTTATTAATTTTTACTTAGCTTTCAACATTTTTTCGTGATTTTGTTTCTTGCACATTTTTCACTCGCTTTTGTCAAGCTTTTAACAAATTTTAAATAGTTTTTCGACATTTTTTCGTAATTTTAGACCAATTTTTTCCATTTTAAACCCATTTTTAGCAACTTTTTAACTCACGTTTCTATTATTTTTAACGATTTTTAATCAATTTTCTCTTATTTTCCCACATTTTTTCGTAAATTTTGATCAATTTTTTGCATTTTAATATCGCTTTTGTCTATTTTTTTACCCAATTTTCAATGATTTTCAACTATTTTGAAAATTTTTTCGATTTTTGATAATGATTTGCAACTTTGACTCATTTTTGTCAATTTTTTAACCTATTTTCAATGGTTTTTAAAATAATCTTTTCGTAATTTGTAATCAATTTTATTCTTTGTAAACTCATCTTGGTCAATTTTCCTTTATTTTTTTACCATTTTTTCATTATTTTTAGATCAATTTTCTCCATTTTTAACAATTTTTTGTCGATTTTCAAACATTTTTTCGTGATTTCAAACCCACTTTCGTCAAATTTTTCCTCAACTTTCAGTAATTTTGAACGGTTTTTGACCAATTTTTACCTGCTTTTCGATATTTTTTCGTAATTTTTGATCAACTTAATACGTTTTGAATGTATTTTTGGTCAGTTTTCTTCTGTTTTTCAACATTTTTTCGTGAATATTGATTAATTTTTTGCATTTTTATCTCGTTTTTGTCAAATTTTTAACAAAATTTACGTAAATTTTTCGTCGACTTTTCAACATTTACCCGTGGTTTTTGATCAATTTTCTGCATTTTTAACTCGTTTTTGTCAATTTTTTACCCAATTTTCTTCATTTTAAACCCAATTTTCAAAACAGTAAAAATCGCGTGATCTGTAATGTTTTCAGTTGAAAAAATGAAACAATTTCTTTTTTTCAGTCTCCGACACCTTTTCTCTACTTTTTCGAATTTTGGGTGCTCTCAAAATGTATATAAGATGGTAAAAAAAATTCGATTTTTTTCTGCTTTTGCTTATTCTACGGCGACAAACTGTTGTAAAAAATGTAGGAAAATGGATTTTCATTGATATTGCGAAATGTTAAAGCACTAGGTAGGGAGGTGGAGTATTTAGGAGTGAACTTACAGTCCCAAATTTTTCGCACGTCCATTTAAAGTAATTTTGTAACTTTCTTTCACTACACCTTCCAATTTCCCTTATATATACATTACACACTCACATAGACTTACCCAATCTATTAATTTTTCATATATTACCATTTGTATTTATGTAGGTAATATATCGTCTATTTGAACAACACTGGTCAAAATCGATTTAATTCAGCACAATTTTTTACGCTTGTTGCGGTAATTTATTCCATTTTGTTTATTTTTATACCATTTCGAATCTGAATAAAAACAATTGCGATATTGGTGTAAATCGGTGCGATTAATTCATCAATATTATATTCGTATGCTGCCGCGATTTACTTTCAAGGATATTCGCCATCGCCCATATTCCGGAATAAATTCGTAAAAATGTGATAATTTATACGTTTGAGTTGTCTCATTTGCAATTTTTTGTTCGCTAGTTGGTCGGAAAATTCGCATTCAACATTCTTCATAGAGAATAATAATAAACCCACAATTCGACTCATTATACAGAATTACACACATTTACAATTCCAACCATCCTGGGTACTTCAGCATCCTACATTTTTCATCTACGTATTATGTACCTACTACATCCCAAATACTTGCTACACATTTATAAATTTTTTGGCCGAATAAATTTAAACCTGAAATGATATTGTCGTAATGATTATTAAGCTGAAAACAGAAAGAAAAAAATAATGAACTTATACTCGTATAGGTATTTCAAATTTTCACCATTGATACCTCAGTCACGTGCAAATCGGTGCCAACAATTAAAACGTACGCATCTCTATGCAACGTAATTACCATTTTGTGATAAATGATAAATATTAAGTTCGCTATGCCAAATACACTTGTATGCTTACTGTAACTGTGGAATAAGATGTGGTAGTTATAGGATTACAGCGATAGTATACTACATTATCGTATTTCCATACCTGTTTTTTTTTTCCTTTTTCTTTTTTAATACACTTGGAGGTGGATCTGGAAGGTTTTTCAAGCGTTACAGTTGTTGGCTATGCTGCGCTTAGTACGAACAAGTGCTCGTGTGTGTTAGTTCATAAAGTAATTCCGTAATAAACGCGTGTTATTTCTCGTATGTTAGAATCGTCGTCGTTGGAATTTACAGTTAAACTTTGCATTTTGCAAAGGTGTAATAACCGTTTTTTTCCTGTCACGAAGTATAACGAGTGCGTGGTAATTTTTTTTTTTTTCAATTGTTTGTGTAGAAAAAAAATAGTACCTGGTTGGATTTTAGGGTACGATTGATTCGATATACGATGTGTTCGAATTGATGGCGGTGCTCGTTCTAGAGGGATGGTTCCTTGAAGGGTGAGTAAAATTTGAAGTTGTTTTTTTTTTCGGAGAGTTGTGTAATTTTTTCTAGTCTGAGAAGAAAGTTGATTTTTTTTTTATTTAAAAATACTTTACTCACAATCAATTACTTCGGTAAATTGATTAGATTGTGGCGGAGATGAGGGGCGGGGGGTGTTTGGTAATTTTTCGATATAGTAAGTGCACGAAATATTACAGTTCTGTGAGAACAATCTTGTTCAAATGTCGCCTATGTGCAAGACTTCGGGTGTTGTAGTGCATATGTGCATTCATTTCTAAGCTTTAAACATTGACAATTTATAAAATTTGATTGGAACTATTCCCATCCATAATAGGGCGGATTTCAAAAATGAAAATTTTCAGTTTGTCCAATTTCTAAATAAGTGACATGCTTTTAGCAAAAATCTCTGCTTATGAAACTTTAGTTCCTTAAGTTCGTTAGGATTTCGGAGGTCTGCTTTGATTCCTCAAAGTGGAGTAACTTTTCTAAAATTCTCCTCCTCCCATCGAAAAAAGCATTTTGAGATGCTGCATCTCATTACATAGCTCATTTCTGAACAAGAAATTCGTTAAAAAGCTCTTAAATCGATGATTTTCTGTATTATGAAAATCACATTTTTTAAATTTACTCGAAAACGGTGTGGCTTAGAAAAAATTTGTATGGAATCAAAATTGTAGAGAATTAAGTTTCCGATTGATAATGTCCTTTCATAATTTTGATAAGATCAACGGTTCGTAATATATTAGAGATTTTCTCATTTTGAAATTGAAAAAAATGATAATAAAAAAAAAGCCAAAACCTTGATTATATCGCGAAACGTCGATCCTATCGAAAATTTGTAGGTATCTAATCAATCGGAAATTTTACTCTGTATACTTTTTTTCTTGTTAATTTTCTCTTGTGCCCAGCGACTTTCATCGAATCTGTGAGCACGTTGGAATAGAGATTGCTGATTCCCCCCCCCCCAAAATTAATCAATTAATCAGCGAGATTTACCATCTAGGAGCCAAAATACATTTTCTTACTGAAAGGGCAAGATGATGTGCATTTCAAATTTTTTTTTTCAAATTGCATAAATGTAAAATTACGTTTTTTTTCCCTCAAAAACAGTCTTAATTTGGTTGCCCATCGCAGCTCTCTTAACGCAGCTATCGCATGTAAAATTTTACATGAAAGGATTCTAGCTCAACGCATACGTCACATATCCTTGAGTTATTCGAATCCTCCCCTCCTCCCCCCATTGCATATCACATCATTACTTTTTAGCTCAGGAAAATTGGCGTACTGGAAAGAATTGGTACTCTCGAGAGTTTTTTTGTGAAATGTTCTGAAGGGTTTCGACAAGCCCCAACTAAAATTTTACACCCCCACCCCTTCCACCCCTTGAATTTCCCCCGAATAAACGAGCGAGGGAAGTCTGCCAAAATTTAGTTTCAAAATGATTGCAGAAATGGATTCTTGATTGAATTTCTGTTAAAATAACGCCAAACTTGACCAATTTTGCAAAAATGACGTAATTTCTAACATCACTTCAAATAGCTGAAAATCACCACTGAAAATGTTCTTGAAGGCTAAACATGGTACCCACCCACATAGGCGTTTTAATTAGGAATCCGGAGCGGAGCTGGAGAGACTTGAATCAAAAACCTTGGAGCCATAGCCCGAGGGACCAGAACTCTTCCCTCCGGATCACTGGCAAATTCCTCCACTTCCACAAACATCATTATCATCAGAGAGTCTCTGCATAAAAGTGTAGTGTAAATTCCAGGAATACGAAATGGAGACGGAGGATGGAGGGAGGAGGGCCCCTTAGGTTGTTTTTTTCGAAGCCAGAGCTGGAGGGACTCGAACTGAAAATCTTGTAGCCCGGCCGGAGCTAATGCCACTTTTTTTAAATTTTGAGAACGGGTGCTGGAGCCAGAGAGAGTTATTTGAAAATTTTGAAGCCAGAGCTGAAGCTGAAGGGACTTGAATAAAAACTCTTGGAGCCGGAAGGACCCGACCCCCTCCCTCTGAATTCCTGGTTTTCATTTTGGAGTTTTTTTTCGAAAGTTGGAGGGGTGCAGCGAAAAAAAGTCGTGAAATAACGTGTAATGAAAGTGGTAAAAATTTGGGGTCTCCAACTTGACTCTCCTACCCCCTCCCCTTAGTTTAAAATTTCAAAATTTACACGATAAATCGAAAAATTTTTTTTTGATTTTTTGAGTGCTATGTGTCATAGTAGACCACATGAGACAAAAAAAAACTTTTCGCAATTTTTTTTGGCTTTAAGGAGCTTTAATATTCTGTTCAGAAATGGAAAAAACTATTGTGTTAAATTTTTTCAAAGTAATGAAGTGAAAACACGAAATCTCATCAATTTTTATGACAATAAATCCAAGTTTTTTTTTTCCACTTCAAAAAAATTCGTAATATTCGATTTTTTTTCATTTTTAAACATGGTTTTAAAATCCTTGAAAAGCAAAAAAAATGCGAAAAGTTTTTCTCTATTTTCATGTGCTCTACTATAGCATATTAGCACCAGAAAAATCGAAAAAGAATTTTTTCGATTTTTCTTGTAAATTTTGAAATGTTAAACTTACAAGGGAGCTGAGTAAGGGTTAGGTTAGAGACCCCAAATTTTTACCACGTTTATTTGACGTTGTTTCACAAGTTTTTTTCACCACCCCGCCCCTTTTTAACTTTCGAAAAAACAACTAAAATTGAAACGCCCTAGTACCCACGTGATACATAGGAAGTTCTAAGTGCAGTTTCACCCACGGGAGGTGGGTGTATCACTCCCCTTTTAGTAGAGTAGCTACGAGTAAACTTCGGCTACTGTAGGAATATTAATGATACAAATGTGAAATTTGTTGTGACTGACGAGAAAAATTTTTTAAAATTTTAGAGAACCGTATTCATTCGATATCTTCCATAGGATGTTGGGTGAGCAGGTTTTTGAGAATTCGCATACAGCAATTGGTGTGTTTGTAAGGTCGATTTCATGTAAATCAATCTCGTTGTATACGAATATGACGTTACTTTTCAGATCCGATCAGAAAAAATTACCCCAAATTCAAAATTTAAAAACCTACTATTTTCGATCAAATTTGAAAAATACCCAAAAAGAGTTGTTTTTTGCATGTAACTAAAAGAACATGTATTCCGGTCGTATTTTCAATGCAATATTCGGAAAGTACAAAGAACTGATGATAAAAAAATATTGCTTATTTGCGAAATGATGTGTGTTGAAAGGTTCATTAGGTTCTCATGCTTTTAAACATTTTAAATAAATGCATTGCGAATGTACGAAAACCATGTATGAATTTTTTTTATTAAAAAAAAAGGGTACTAAATTCCGCTTAGTAATTATATTAAAAGCACTTTGTTGTATTACTTCATTCAATAATGGAATTACGAAAAAATATACAAAAAATCGTTAAACATCTGATTACATTATCATGTGAACTTTTGTTGAGTGGTAAAAATTCGTTATACCAGTTGCTGCGAGCATATTATTTAAAATTTTATTTATTGATACGTCGTGTCGGTGCATAATGCATACCTAACCTAAACCTATACGTGTGTCGATCTTAATAAACCTATCAGCATGTTTAATAATGAATGTTCTTGTATGAAAATGAATTTTATTTTTTTCCCCTTCACTAACGATATCAATTTTATTGTCACTTTACAAGAGATAAATACATTTTAAGATGTGAGTTGCTGTATGTGTATCACTTCAAGGTTAATTCTTCGCTTCATCTCAATGACTTTTTATCTTGGTGGTGAAGAAAGTAAAAAATAATATTTCAAAATAAGCGTAATAATATAGTAATGAGCTCACTGGTGAAGAATTTCAACCCCGTAGCATGTTCGAAAAAATCTAAACAGTTTTGATTTTTTTTTTTTCAATATGTGTGTGTGTGTATGTGTGTAAATGTGTACGTATGTATACTTACCTCTGTGTTAATGTTGTATAAGTATGAGTAACACTGTGTAGACGTATACTTCAGCTCAGACTATGATTTAGAAAAAATACTTTCATACATACATATGTATAATGTAGATGATAAAAAGAAGATGAACGAACATGTCGTAAATCTGCTCCATCAAAGAAGGTGCCAACCTGTAATAATAACAATTCTCAAGGTACCCAGCATGTGGTATATTATAATGCTCGTATAAAAGTAACCCCCTAAATGGACCTATTGTTTGAAACCCTTTCAGTAGATGATTTCCTTCGCATTTGTGTTTGACAATCGAGTCTGTATTCCTTTATGTTTACGTATATTTGGTTAGATTACAGGTATTAGGTACTCGTACTTACTTTAGATATTTTGAATATCTACAGCTTCTGTATCTGTGGTAACAGGTAGATTTGCTTTCGTTCATGTTTTGTGGTGTATGCGTGATAAGCAAGGATGGAAGTTAGGTGGAGACGGTATTGTAATAAAAATATTGTGTTTTAGCTTGATATTTGTTTTGGGCATTTTTTTGAATTATAATTTTTGTTCAGAATCTGAGAAAGTTATTTTCGATATACTTGTAGTGAAAAAGAGATTTTGTTGAAATTTTCAAATAAAATTCTGTTCATTGATATTTCAAACGTATGAGATATTTTTTGTCCTAATCCGAATGACATATTTAGATTTATGATTGATTTAACCCACCCCCCTTCCCCCTGTCCCTCTATGAATAGTAATTTCTCTCATTATAGAACCATGTGAAAAATTGTAAAAAAAAAAATTCGATATTTATTCAAGTTGTGTCAAAAGAACAAACTTAGTACATTTGACAGGAAAAATGTCTTAAATAAAAAATTCAGGTTACAAAATTTTAGACTAAGAATGTAAAAATTTACTTATAAAAATGTAAATAAAAAATAGAAATCGAGAACTTGTGATGAATTGCTAAAAAAAAAGCTTAGAATTTTAAATGAAAAATATTACTTATACATGTAGACGGGATGATTATTCGTGAAGAGAACTTTTGGATCCGAGGAGAAGTGGGGTTTTTGGGACACTTTCTTTAATTTTATTCGCAGAAAACTTTACTACTCGTATTTTTATTTAACTTCTAAGACCTGGAGATATTGTCAATTTTGTATGTAGCTTGATTTTTTTTTGGGTTACCCTTCTAAAGGAAATTTGAGAAAAACATACCGCATCTACTATCCCTCTTGAAGGTTCTCCATTTTGTCCATGTACTCGAATCGACTCTCGTACCACATCTGGGACTCCACTATTAAGGTTAGAGACAAGAAAACGTATTTCCGAAGCCACTCCTCGACTCTTTCTAGTCGAGTTGCAACGAGGGAGACTCCGAAGCTATCTCCTAAATTTTCTTCCTAAAATGAGTCGCGAGATGATTCGTCCGGGAATTGTGGGCAGCTGGGCACCCATTCCAGCTGTGATTGGAGTCATCCCAACTTTCCACCGGTTGGACTTGAGTAGTGTTGCGATGTCTTTCCGTTTGAATGTATTCAATTGGATCACGTACTCATCCCTTTGCCCAAATAGGGCATGGTGTTGAGGAGGTGCCTTACTTACGTAATGGTTGGAGATTTTTGAATAGATCTACGACCTTACGATGAACTCGCATAATTTTAGTATAAGTAGATAAAGCTTCATATTTAACTGGACTAATATAAAACAATAAAAAATCTACAGGAATTAAACTTGACGATGTAGTAATATGTATTATGTATTTTTCCATTCAACATCATCCAAAGATGTCATTGCCATCAGCATAAGAAGTAAATATTGTGTTCTTACTAAATGAAAATGTTATAGGCTTAGTAGAAATAGAGCGAGGTATAGTAACATCAAATTTTATAGAACGATTAACTCCACCACGACCGGTAGCAGAATTTTCTGCACCATTTCCCTGATCCATTAGAACAGCTCCTCCGCCGCGTGATAAATCAGCTCCGCATTGGTTATCAGCCCTATCACTATGATCGCCAATACCAGATCAATTTTTTCAAAAAGGGAATGGGATATTGAAAATATTTTTAAAATTTCTTCAGTCATAGGATATAAAATCTATGTCAATCATTTTTAGTTTCCAGTAAATACAGAAGGTCGATTTGTGATTGTTTGTCACTCTTCTCCCCCTTCATTTGCTGGATTCATCTATTTATGCAACATAGAAATAAAAGCAGATAAATAGTTCAATGAAAGTTGAACAAAAAATTGTAAAAACATGAAAAAATTGTGTTTCAACTCTCAAATCGACTGAATGATGGAATAGCATTCATTTAATGGACATTAGAAGTTGATCTCGATAGGGTGTAAAAACTCTTGTGTTGGAAATTTTCACCTCTTACTTTACCCTGGTTCCTGATATCGCTTTCAATTTGCTCGAAGTACGAGCTATAATGCGCTTATAAATTTTTATAATCTGTAATCCTCAACCGAATTTTTTCAAACTAACAACGTTGATGGATCTTACCGAGGGTCATACGTGGATGTATCTTTGAATATCTATTTTTATACCACAATTCGGCTTTTTATGCAATAATTTTTCGTGAATTTTGATTTTTTGATTTTTTATAAGTATTTTCCTGTTGGTACTTATAGGAAGTAAAAAAATTACATTTTGAAAATTTGAGCAAAATGAACGTGAAAAATCATTGAACAGAAGTAATTTGATCCGCTGAACACTAATTAGAGGTTAGCTTTTTATTGGAGTAGTTTGCCGAGTAACAATGAGCATTTTCATTGTACGTGTTATTTCAGTTCTTCATGTTTTTAAAAATTCATAAAACACCTGTAAATAAACACACATGATCGAAAATTCGAATACTGAAGTTTTCTGATATTCTCGCATCGTTTATGATGGGTTCCTTTATTTTTTGAAGTCATTTTGACGAAAAAAAAAAAAAAACTCAAAATACCTTCTTTTTTTAGGGTTTTATTTACAATTTTTACCATGACCCACACTATTGAAAATTCATAAAAAAAAGTATCTTGGAAGAAATGCACAGAGTGGACCAAATTTTAATTCATTTAAAAATTTGCTACGGGGGCGGGGGCGAGCTCGTAATAATTACGAAATTACGTTAAAATATTCAATGTTTGCTAAACTTTAAAAATTGAAAAAAATGGTTCGAAATTTTTTTTCAAATTGACATTATTACACATATTTATACTTAGATATTAAAAATTATCATGCTAGCCAAATTTTGACCATTTCACTTTTTTTCAATTTTTAGCCTGATTTTTTATGTCATATTGGCAATGAGAAGTAGTACCTATATTAAAGACCATCGACCTGCGGC
Organism: Ferrisia virgata; assembly: GCA_900060175.1. Taxonomy (NCBI): domain Eukaryota; kingdom Metazoa; phylum Arthropoda; class Insecta; order Hemiptera; family Pseudococcidae; genus Ferrisia; species Ferrisia virgata. Next base: position 108,620 of record FIZR01014789.1, read on the forward strand.
GGACTAAGGGAGGAGTATGAACGAAACATGTTTTGCGATCCTAGAACACCATTGAGACCATTTTTGGCAATGTCAGATATTTATTCCTGTTATTTTATTTTTTATTTATTTTTTCCCCCTAACTAAAAATTATTTGCTCAGCTCAATATCGACCAAAATCGCTCAAATTTGGGCTGCAAACTTGGATTGACGACCGATTTTATATTTTTGAGTGGGGATAACCTCAGGTCAATATTCAGTTATGCCCAAATTTGGGGGAGGGGGTGCTGAGTGGCTGTAATTGCAAAAAATTATCCTTTTGAAGCCAGTCGATAGATAATCCAAAGTTGTATAACATATTCAAAAATCAGTCTTTTTGGTCAATTAGAAGGGGGTTATGGGGGGGGTGTATTGAAACGAGCTTTTCCTTTCGTATCGCCTCTCCAAAGTAAGCTAAGAAGTTGGGGCAGGTTTTCTAATTTTTTCAGTTTGGCCCAAGCATACCCCCCCCCCCTTCAAATTGAGCTAGTAGGTTCAAATTCAGCATGCAGTTGGCCTTATGGAGGAAAGTGAATTGAAACAATACAGCATCGAGGACCTTTAGATGTGTCTTTTAGAAGGTTTAACTTTTCAGCCCCCTTGCACTCCCTCATAGCCTCGAAAAAGTGGGCTTTCGGTTAATTTTTATTATTTTCCGAGTTTATCCCACGCATATCTTCACTTCTAATTTAGCCAGAAAGATGAAATTTGGTGCATAGAGCATTTGTAGTTGTTCCAGATATAGCTTTTCGGGGTTTCGAATATTCATTTGTATGTTTACCTGTACCCTACTACTATTGAAGAAGAAACATCCTAGTGCACATCCTTTTTTCTTTCCACGAATGGAAAATTCCTGAGCCTTAACATAGTTCCACGATAATTTTAAAATTTTGTAGAGGTGAAGTTAGGGGCTAAAATTAGTACCGGCAGTTTTTATGTCTTGAGGGTTGACTTTCACCAAAAAGTCTAAAAAATACTTCTGCCTTCTTTCGATGAGATTTAAAAAAAAAAAAAAAAAAACAAAAAAAAAAAACAAAAAATTACCCACCCCAATTTTAATTTAATTTTTTTTGAAAAATTATTGCCAAGTTTACTTTACTTTACGTGAATGTTTATCCAGTCAAGTTGCATCGTATTGTGGAATTTACGAATCGCCTTTACGACCAGACCCGTTATCCAGGAAAACAAAAAGAGCCAACATTGCCAACCTATCTTTATAACTAATCTCGTGCTTAAATTACAAACCTAATTGATACGGGCACAATCGAGACATACTTACAATTTGAGCCGATCTATTTACACCTAAGCTTTTATCGAACAATTAACTGATTTCAATTGACAGATAATACATATTGGGTTTATAGGTTAATCGCACTGTGGTACATTGCTCAGCTAACGAGCACTGAGAGTACGTATAACCTACGCTACGTACATAATGTAATGTGGTGTACCTTTCAAGCAAGTATGCATTATACATACACACACAGTACAAACTAAGCACATTCAGTACGTCTGTACACATTCATCCCAAAGAGACCGCATAGCACAGACCATTGACCTTTCAAGTATACTTCGTATCAGACCTTTTTTCTTTTGCTTTTAAATTAAAGCTTGCATATTTAAAAAGTACCGCAGTGTTTCCAAAGTCATCTACTTACATATGTATTTTCATACATGAAAAGGTTTTCGCTTTGAAATTTTTTTTTCCTTCTTTTAATTTCACGTCGCGTCGTTGTCAATTCTAATTTCTATCCGTACATAAGATGAATGGAGCCGGTTTTAATTTAGATTTAGTCAGCGAACTAGGTATATACTGTACAGGATAGTCCACCTACTACATACAACTTCATGAATCAGTTATTTTCTCTCTTCGTATATGTATATGTATGTATTTAAATGCAACCTCAATGAGACATTTAATTTCGCAGAATTTAGATACGAATATTATGTTACGTATACCAGCTTTTTTTTTCACCTTAAACCACACTGCACCGGTTTATATTTTTTATATAAAAATAATACACGATGGCATAGTTCGGGTAAAAATGTTTGATAAAAATTGAATATTTAATCGTAAAATACGACGATATGGTTTTCTTTTGTATAAAAAACACATACTTTATGTACGTTTAGATATACATATAATACGTATAGAAAATTCGTGCTATGTGTTTCTCATTCTTTCACTTCACCTGATACTTAGTGCTATGTCCTTTGTGTATATTACGAGACGCGATGTGATTGGTTTCGAGTATACGTACAATTTTTCTTCTCTTTCATTTCCATGTACATTGGCGCATCGCACAAAAAGAGATAGATACATCTATACTAGATTCGATAGGTACATAACTTGGCTAAAATGAACTATTATATGAATCACCTATCTGCAACTCGATTCGATATGGTTGATGCGGATTTCAAGGTTTTTCGTATACTTATAGTTATACGTATAGCCTATTACGTGATGAAAAACGTGGTCCACACGTACGTACGTAGACGTACCTCTACCTAGCCTGGTACCTATACCTAGTAGGTTGACGAAATAATGAAAAACCGTTGCTCTGTGATGATGCGAATGCACTATACTTTTAGCATCAGCAGGTATGAAGACGTTAAGACACGTACGAAAGAAGATACGTTGATCTCTTTGAGGCTGATCTGACGAGCCAGCGAATGTATGGAAATAGTATATACGATATGCCTAAGTATGGCGAATAATTGAGCTATACGATTACCAAACACCGAACGACCGAGTGACTAAGTAATCATCGCGAAATGATACATAATTTTACAGCAGATATAGATATAGACTAATACGATAGGATTTCCCGCCAACGTCTTTATACCTATTACATACCTAAATGTATACACACGATACGACGAGTACCTAAACCTGTGACGATGACGTAAGATATCATTAGTATAGGCTCGATTATTCGTGCATGTACAAATAAATCCTTCAAATTATTTTTAAAAAAAATCTAAAGAAAAATAAAATATAAAAAAAAAAGTTCGTTATTGTAAATAAGTAGTTACTTCTGCCTACCTACCCAACGTACGCGTGGGTATTTTTGATGTTGAGATTATACACAGGTACTAGTAAAACGTAAACGCGAGTATTTCTAAACTCCTACACTTTTACAATATTCCACCTCATTGGGCCAATTACAATTCTGCATAAAAGCATCGTAGATTGTACCTTGGCCGCAGCTCTTAACGAACGCTTTGCCACTTCCGCAATGACAAAAGTGCGGGGTGCAAGCTCCCAATGAGATTTGCGCCTGGCCTATGGATTCGCATAGGGGTACCGTACAACGATGCCCGTTTGAGTTGAATTTCACCGCTTCTCTGAGTATTGCGTCGTTTTGCACCTCTTCCGAATACATAACGTTGTAGGCGGCTTGGATATCGAAGTTGACTGCAGAAAATCCTCCGTTTTCGTTGATCACGTGTTTGAGTTTTATCGACGCTTGTTTTAAAGCTTCGGAGCTTATAGGAGTCGCTGATCTGCGAACCCTTATCATGTGTTGTTCTATGTTTGGTGCGGATATAGAGATGGTGTAGTGATGTTGACTCCGTTCATGATGGTTGAGTGAAGCTTCGGCTACCTGTGCAGTAGGATCTGGTAGTAATCCGTTAATTAGGTGATCGCGTAATAAGAAGAAAACCATCAGAAAGCAAGATTGAATCGAGATTTGCATAATTCTGTAAATTCATGTACGAGATGAAATGATGTGAAATCTTTTAATAAGCTATCATCCGGTACTGCTTTTTCTGACTGATTTTCATAAAATTTTACCATACGTATCTAGGGCCTATATTTAATCTAAATGCCAAATTCCAACCTCTGAGATTAATTTGAAAGGCGGACAGGCGACTACCGAAGTTGAGGAATAGCAAAAACTGCTCAAAGTACCATTTTTTTGGGGCTGCAAGGAGGTGCAGAGTGTTTGGAAAATCTAAGCCCTTAAAACATACATGTAAAACTCGTACTAAACCTATAAATACCGAATTTCAATCCTACAGCTCAATTGTGGAGGTCTGGAGGAAGAGATAGACGACAGACAAACTTGAAAAATGGCAAACTGTCCGGTGAAAACTCTCTACTTTGATGTCAGTAGGGATTGAAAAAGTCGAAACCCTTAAGAGGTACATGCGAGACTCTTATTAAATTTACATATCAAATTTTAGTCTCTTATTTCAAGTGGGGAGGTACTAGTCCAGGAACCCATTTTTTTTAATTTACATAAAAAGGAAACCCCTTGCATATCTTCCTGGCTAATTTAGGTAGGAATACTTCACCCCCTCCCTCTCGCATATGTCTTCTGCTATTTTTTTAATCATAAGACAAAAAAATCGGCTTAAAAATCAACTGTTCTGAGACATTTTAAGGTTCAGGAATCTTTTCGAAAATAGGGCTGTAGACACGTTTAATTTACGAGAAGAAAAATAGGTGAGGCCGTAAGGGGTTAATTTAGAGATGAGAGGTCAAAACTACAAAAATCAACATCTCGAGCATCTACTTAATGTATGTACAAAATTTTAAAATTTTTGGTCCACCAAGGTGGACTGGCACATGATGAATTGTTTTTAGCCTTATTTTCGATGTCATATTGTCAATAAAAATCAGCTTATTACCGTCTAACGACCTAAGGCATATAAGAGCTGGGGGGGGGGGGATTTCAACAAAATCCATTTTGAAGTTCTAGAAATGCATTACGACCATTTTTTGCCATACCAGGTAATTATTTATTCATTTTTTTCTCCGCCCGAAACTAAAAATCATTTGCTCAGCTTGATACTGCTGACCAAAATCGAACAAATTTGGGCCATAGGCTTCAATTGATAGTGAATTTGATATCCTAGAGTGGGAATGACCTTGGGTCAGAATTCAGTTGTGCTCAAATGTGGGGGCGAGAGGGGGTGAAACAGGGGATAGAATTGCAGAAGTTGTTCCTTTTTGAGTCAATCGATAGGCAATACAAACTTGCAAAACATATCCAAAAATCAGTCTCCTAGCTTAATTAAGAGGGGAAAAATGAGGGGTTTCCCCCTTTTGACCTTGAAAAATTACTGTTCCTTCCCTATTCCCCCTCCAAATTGAGCTACGAAGTTGAAATTTGGTACATAGACTTAGTAGGAGCCATAAATGTGCCTTTTGGAGATTTAGATTTTTTAGACTGAATGTGGTCCTTTACAGCTAAGAAATGTGGTTTTTTGAGCAGGTTTTCTCATGTTTTAAGTTTGTTCCTCGCATAAGTCCTCTCCAAATTGAGCTAGGAAGTTGAAATTTGGTATGTAGATTTGGTATATGTCCTGGATGTGATTTTTAGTGGTATCGACTTTTATGCCTTATTGCATCTACCCAATATTTCACGAAAATCAAAGTAAAATTCTTTTTTTAGCATCAAAATTGTAGAAAAAACCAGCTTAATGAACCTACAATTAATCTGGAAAGCTAAATTTTAAGCATGTTGCATAACTTTTGATTTGCTATCGATTTGTTTCAGAATTTTTAATTTAGGCTTTTTTTTCACTTCTACCACCCATTTATCATATTATGCCTTTAAACCAAGCCCAGCGTTGTAATTTGAATGATTTCAGCAAAATTTTTTTTGCTGTAAAAAAATATATCTGTGTTATAAGATGGAAAAAATGGCTGAAATAGAACTCTAGGGCATTTCATCCCCCACCCCCTCCCCTCCTCCCACTCCTGTCTCAATAGCTTCGGTTTCCTTCAGAAAATCAGGTTTTTAAAAAAATGATCGAATAAGAAATTATTTTTAATGTACCTACTTACTTGGAAATAGGAAATCAGTTTCACTCAACGTGCTCTCTATTAAGATTAAATTCATACAATTTTTGTGGCCTTTAACGCGATAGTCATTAATTACTTGACTTCGATACACGTATTTCATGAATTATTGCTGGACACTAACTAAATGAAAAAAAAAATTCAAAGATCGTATTATATTTAATCCAAGCTCTGTGCGTATTTATTTGTATACGACGCGATGTTGTGAACGAAAAGAGATGACTTGTAAGGTTAATGATTAGCTTTTTGTTGCGAATACTCATTTCTTAGAATTTGATTACCTAATTGGAAATTAACGAACAACTTTAAATTATTTCTTATCATTTGGGATAGTTCAAAAATCAAACGAATAAATTTCCTAATTGCGCACGCACATTTAAGTCGTTCGTAATTATTTTGATAAAAGATTACAATTATTAACGATTGGAACAGGTAAAGGCGGAGTGGAAGGAATTTATTTCTCAATCTGTTAGTTGATTTGTTTTAATTGAATTTTATTCCTGATTTCTTAGTGAAAAAAATATTCATAGTTGAATCCGGTTGCTATTTTTGCTTTGAAAATTTTTTCCAATATTGTTGATAATAAAGGATGAAAAATATTTTTCCGCGTCAATATTGAAATATAGCAGAAATTTGTAGGTGTATTGAAATATTTGCTCATTCGTTTCCCTTCTCTAACGTATACATTTACGTAACTTGATTAGGTATTTTCTTTTTTCTCCGTGAATTTGCTTTTCTACTTTGACAAATAAAATATTTAATAAGGGCAAGTTAATGGAACAAATCTGATAAAACGATGGCGAGCCTGCCAAGGTCTCGGAATTGGATACGTACCAAGTTCTATAACGGAAGCCACGAGTCGAAGTAGGAAATTTATCTCGTAAAGTGAAACAAAATTTCTAAATTCTGTCACAGATGATTTAGAATCAATGGCAGGTAAAATTTCGACATCATTTGCCATAATTTAAATAGGTAGACACGTGAGATGAATTTGGACCTCCGAAAATTTAGAATTAACCTAGTCAAATCAAGCAGATACATTGTAAAGCGTGTAATTTTCTGAATGGATAATTTTTCATCAGTTTTTTATGATCTTGTTACCAAATTTCGAATCTTATTGTGCGCGTCCATAATTTGAATTTTATCCCCCCCCCCCCAAAAGACACCTGTCTATTATTTTTATTCTGTATAATTTTGGCGGTAAAAAATTTAATTTTTTCAATCTTAAACACACATCTCTGGTTGCAATCTCAGCTTAGATAATTTACTCAAGATGTGTAAAATAAGAAGGGAAAAAAAATACCTATAAAACCTCGTACGCGGGTCCAAGGTCCAAAAACGGATTAAAAAATCCAGTTATAAGGAATAAATGTACACCTAGTCTATCGTATACGATAATACAATATAAAAAGAAAAATATAGGTACATAAGTATTATAATGTATCCCTCGGATCAGGTGCTGAGCACACCTGCACCTTGGTCTTGGTCGCTTCACACAGTACGCAGCAACCGTGTACTGTATTTTTTTCTAATACGTTATTTATACGAGGAAGGAGAGAAAAAATAATGAAAAATGGTAGTCTTTCTCGGACCCATCAGTAGTCAGCTGTTCGCGTGCTCAATGTGACAGATGTGTGATGATACGAGTGTACTGCATTGCGTATACCTACGAATAATTGTTCTGTACGTACTTCTGCGGTGATGTGTGGTAAAATGCGCGGCAACACTTTGCACCTTATGGTGTGGAAAAAGTTTTGATATGCGAATACGAGTACTAAGTTACGTTTCTCATATGCCTTCGTAGTGTTCTAAAAAGAGACCATCGGGGAGACGGACTAAAGCGACCAAATTTTCAAGTCAACTGTTACGTAAGTGATGTAGAAATAGAATTAATTTCACAGCGTTAATCAGGCTTGAAACGTACTTCTTTCATGTTTCGTAATTGTACAAGTATATCTAGATGTATCAGTTGTGTTTTTTTTATTGGCGCCTTCGATACGAATGTGAAAAAAAATTTCTCCTAAAGAGGTAATCGACCGACCATTGAAGTGTTACCTTGGTGCTGATGATGGCTCAGATATCTACATAGAAATTATTGTCGCAATCTTAAAGTAACTGCCGTTTTATTTGAAATGCTTACTGTGTAATTTTTCCACTGTTTTTTTGGTCGGAAGAGAAAAGAAGAAAAAAAAAGTGTTGAGAAACAAGTGAAAAAAGTTTAGCAAATGTACAGAAACGTTTTATTTACGAATATAAATCCTATTTTTACTCACAATATAGGTAAATTATCGAAATTTATGAATATTTTTCCTTTAATTACCGATAATTACCTTGTTTCTGTGGATAATTACTCAATATTACCATATATTTATCGTAAATTACAAATCGTCTTTGAAAAATTTCAATATAAAAGTAGCCTTTAAGGGAGGGAAATTTTGAATTATCATCTATTACGGTCAAATTACGGTAAATTACCCAAAATTACCATTTTTACCAGAAAGTTACGGTAATTACCAAAAATTACAATAATCAACGACACGAAAAGTTGTATTAATCGAAATTTTTCAGTAAATTACAAAATTTCGCCAAGTTATTACTACTAATACCGTAATTACCGTAAATTTACCATAAAATACGGTTCATTATAAGTATACATATAACAATTATTCACCTTGGAATTTATTATATTATTTTTGTCTGAATGTAAAAAAATAATTGAAAATTCAGTTGCAAAAAAAACTGAAGAAAAAATTTAATTTTTAAAAGTATTAGTAAAATTATTTTTCCTAAGCATAAAATGTCTAGATCGGGGTACTTTGACCTACGAAACACGAATCTGATGTCAGTTTCTTTACCCAATCCGCTCTGGACTTCTGAAATTCATAAATCGTCATTTTAATTATAATTGTAATACCAAATTCATATTATCGTTCCACTAAGTATCTTTTTTTTTGTGATTTTCGTACGAAGCTGCTCTCTCGTAATCTCGTCTTAAGATAGCAAAATGATAACCTACTTACTTAAAAATCGCATAAATGATGCACTTGGTGAACTTGACACGTGAAATTTTTTTTGTCGTAGTTGAACACGATGATTGCTGAAATGGAAAGGTGTCGAACATGGTAGTTGAACTAATTTACAGTCTGTTTGGTAACATTGCGAATAGTTTCACTGCATAGAGAATATATGTACGAAGTCGTAAAGTGTTCGCTAACGCTTTATTTTTTCGAAACCTCAGAGTTTTTCATTCTTAAAAAGTATCATTATTTCTGATGCTCAGCTACATTGTACACAGTAGAGTGCATCAAGAAAAATTTTAAACCACCATCGCGAGATAGAGTGATGTTAGAGGTCGTGAGTAGGACTCTTTTTTGAATTTTTTTTTTTTTTTTTGGTTAAGGAGTGCTTTAATATCCATGAAATTTTCAACATCTCTTGTTCAGAGATTACAAATTTGAATTCCTATATTTCCCTAAAATCTTGATCTATTTCCAGTTTGATTGAATACCGCGATTTCGCAGATTTGTTTCATTTAATCATCTTAAATCATTTTTTTCGGTTTTACAAGTGAAATATGCTCTTTGCGAAAAATAAATCACTTTAGTAACGTTATAGAAGAGAAAATTTCCCATCTTTTGCTGTGATAACATTTTCGAAAATAATGAATATGAAAATCCATAATTCGAGTTCAGTTTCCTAAAAGTGATTTCCAGACTTACTTCGGTCACCCCCCCTCCCCACCGGCATTAGCTATTTGAAATTTTTTCACAGAAGGCATAGATTTCCTGAACAAAGTTGGAAGATTTTTTTCGAACTTGGTATAGAAATGGGGATGTTCCTCGTGATAAAGTTGTGGAAAGTTTTTTTTTAATTCTTTGAACCTTGAATATGACCTTGACATAGACTTGAAAAACTTAAAAATGGGGGGGAGAAGCTTGTAGAGCTTCATTTTTTAACTCGTAATTCGAAAATGTTGTATCGTGTTATTAGGAGTATTTTACACTTGTCTGAATTTTTTCAAAATTTTTAGAGTCGTGGCCCCTTCTCTAGCGTTCAATTACTGTCTTATTTGGTCAGAAATTTTGCGTTTAACAACGAGTAAAAAATGGTTTCTGGGGCTGAAGAGGGTTCGATTAGACGACCATTCCACAAAATTTGAGGATATTCTGGAAAGTGTGAAATACTTCTAATAACAGGAGAACATTTTTTCGAGTTGCCAGCTCAAAAGGGAGGCCTTACAAACCCCTACAATGTTTTCAAAGTCCATTCCAAGTCATATTTTGGGTGCGAAAAATCTAAAAAAATTCCGCAACAGTCTTATTAGGCACCTCTACTTTCATACCAAGTTTGAGAAAAATCGGTCGTGAACTGGCAAAGAAAATTTGTTCAGCCTGATTTTCGTGAAATATTATAATATTATGAGGATAAGCGGATACAATGAGGGTGAAAAGTCGACACAACCAAAAGACACATCTACACCTATACTAAATCTACATACCAAATTTCAACTACCTACTCTTTGAGGGGAGGAGGAGAGGTCCATGCGGGGAACAAACTCAAAAAATCTGAAAAATCAACCAAAAAATTATATTTTTGGGACTATGATAGGATGTAATGTGACCGGAAAGTCGAGACCCTCAAAAGGCACATCCAGAACCTCCAACTTCCTCGTTAAATTTGTAGGGGAATTATTCGAGGAAAAAACTCAAAATACTAGAAAATCCACCAAAAAAACCACATTTTTGAGACTGTGATGGGGTGCAGTTGGTTTGAGAAGTCGAAAACCTGAAAAAGCACATCTACGACCCCTAACAAGTCTATAAACTAAATTTAAACTTCTTAAACTAAATTGAGCGAGGGAAAATATGCGAGAAACAAACTCAAAAAAATAAGAAAAAAAAAAAATTTTTTAAACTACATTTTTGGGACTACGAGGGGGTGAAATGAAGCTGAAAAGTCGAAACACCCAAAAGGCACATCTATGGCCCACGTAGCAAATTTCAATTTCTTAACAAAATAGGTGAGAAACGGTCCTTTTTCAAGGTCAAAAAGGAGAAAACCCCGCATATCTCCCCTCCTAATTGCCCTAGAAGGCTGATTTTTGGATATGTTTTACAGCTTTGGATTACCTATCAATTGATTCAAAAAGGAACAATTTTTCAAAATTTTTAGCCCCTCAGCACCCCCTCTTCCAAATTAGGGAACAACTGAATTTTCACCTGAAGTCAACTCTACTCTAGAATATCAATTTTGTCGCTAATGTAAGCCTACTTCTGAAATTTAACTGATTTTGCTCAGTATTGAACTGAGTAAATGATTTATAGTTTTGGGGGGAAAATACAAATGAATATCTGACGTAACCGAAAATGGTCGTAATGGTCTTCTAAGACTGCAAAACGGATTTTATCGTTATCAGGCTAAATATCATCGTAAAATCCATCCCTAAAGCACATTTTTAATTTTTTCAATTACATCCCCCCCCCCTCCCGACATTTCGAGATAAAAAATCGACGAATTTGTTCGAAAATCGTTTCCCTTTACTAACAGTGTCGCTTGAAAAATGTTGATTTTGAGACCTGAGAGCAAATCTTTATGCCTGGACTGCTGTAGCCATTTGGTCAGTTTTCCACCTTCGAGATTTCTCCCAGTCGATCTGATAATAACCAATTGGTCGAGTGAGGTACAGAAACTGAAATCTGTTCTTTTGAACATGGTGCACATACTTTAAGGCAGAGTTAAGTACTCCTTAATTAAGCCCTGCACTTTGACATAAGTGCTTTAAATTTGTTTTGGTGCTTTCTGCGCTCAAAATAACTGCGTCTTTGGTGAAAATGACCATAAATCGGAGGTGTATTTTTTTCTGATCCATTCTGATGCACGTGTCCAGTACATAATTACATGTTTGTTGTGATATTTAATCTATTGGCTGAACGGTGAGCAATATTATCGTCGTTAATTCGTATCCATGGGTTGTAAATTAAACCTAAGTACATATTTCTCAACTTCTCACGATAGAAAATTTCCTCGCTATGTTACAGGTGATCGTAACCTTTCATCGTGATATTATTCGCGTATACCTTTGGAACATACATCACGAGCATATGGTTCACTTGGCAATCAACGTAACGCTAGGTGAGTAAGTAGTCGTAATGTTTACTTCTTCAAGCACCCACCTGCAATTTCATTACCAACATTTCTATACAATTAATTCGTTCGAAAGCAAACGATCTTCTTAAATGGCGAAAGGTTTCTTTGCTTGTACGCTTTTCATAAGTCGTATAGCTACCTAATACCTATTTACCTACAAGTACATGCAGTACGTATCTTATCTACTCGCGGTAAATTTCAGTACGCGATGTCAATCATTTAATATGCCATAATGAGCGTCGTGATGACCGTCCTAGATTAACACACTTTCCTACGTGTAAGAGTAGCTCGTAAGCGTATATATTATAAGATGAAAATTCATCACGGTGTGAAGTGACACCATGCGATACACTGTAATGATTTCAGCTGCAATATGGCGTTGTTGTTTTCCTAAACTCTCATAATGTTTCCTTTTGAGAAGAAGAAAAAAATTGTGCCTGTGCGTAGAATTGGCTCAAGGTTGTTTCGAGTGTTTCGGTGAAAGGATATCATTTTTTTTTTTTTTTGTCTTCAAATCTATCTACGTATAGAAAGTATAAGCATGCATAAGTACCTAGCCCTAGCTATGTAAACTTATGCATATATTCGAGTCGTTGATTGATGATTAACAATTCATATCTCGATTCGTTGACCTCTTCTTGTTGCATTGGAAAACTAATACTTGCTAGTAGAGAATTAGATAAGTATATTTTTATACGAAAAATAATTTATATTTGTTTTCAAAAACAACCACCTAAACAATTCATCTTATGTATGTAGGTAGTATAGGAATTACAAGTATAGGCTATGTACGAGAGCAGCTCGAGACTCGAGATAATATTACACGATCAAATCTTTTCGTCAATCGCATAAACCGCGGGCGCCAATTATATACAAATACTTACGAAGATTCTAAAGAATCTCGGTCGTGATCGTCTTCGTCGCGCATTCTCGTATCAAATTCCTTTCGTTAGAACATTAATCTTGTACCGCGTTCGTATGTATTGTACAGCATACGAGTAAGTGTACCTATTTCCAGATATTGCTTATTATGTTTTGTATGTATGTGCTGTAAATTGTACGAGTGTGTAGAATGGGTACTTTGTATTTTTTTTCTTTTATGCATTTTTTCTTATATCCACACGATGAGCGAACTCGAGAACAATTGGTAATGGTGTGTAGGTTACTTGTACCTGCATGTACGATTGCGTATTTGGGAAATTATCTGCGAAAATTAAATGTTTCGAAGTGGCCTACTTGTTTCGAAATATTTTGATTAAGGAAGTGAAAAATTTGGAAAGTTATTCCATTGCCAGCGATGTTCATTTTGCGTCACTGTAGGTATTTACTAAAAGGAAAAAAAAATTGATCGAATATTGTTGAAAATAAAAAAAAAAATTAATGTTCTACCAAAATCACTTACCTAAAATTGGTCCAGAATTATGCAATACGTAGAAGATGAAATAAAATTTATGCGCTCAGACATTCAGACTAACGTGCTGTATGGAATAATTATCAAAAAAAATCACGTAAAAATGTGCCTATTGAAGTTATCTATACGAAATCGGTTGTTGGTAAGATGAAAAATCAAAATGTCTTCTGAAGGTACCAAGGTATATCCTACTGGTTGAGTACCAATTAATTTCAACGAGATGACTTGAGCCTAAAGTTGAATACGAAGTTTCATCTAAATACGTAGTTGCGTTTTATTCCATGAAAATTGCATGAAATTTGGATGAATTAGTCTAAATGTAAAACTTATCCTTGGATTCGTATATTCAAGCAGGTGAATTTTTTTTATACATTATGAATACCAACGTGTCATTTATTTTTTTAAATCGTATTTTTTATCGAGTTCTTGGCAAAAAAAATTATTTGAAATTCAAATCGATCCGTAAAAAAATTTAATTTAAAATAATAACTTTTTAAACGTCGAAATTTGAGTAAAAAATCATCAAAAATGGGTTGAAGATTAAAAAAAACTAATGGAAAAATTTGTGAGAGTTGACATTAAATATGAAGAAAGTTATTAAGTAATCACCAAAAATTAGGTGAATAATTGACAAAAATCCGTATAAAATACAGAAATTTGTTCAAAAATTATTAAAAAATGTTTTAATTAATTAAAAATAAAAAAGAATTTGTCGAAATTTGGGGTGAAAAAATAGTGAAAATTGGGTAAGGATTTAACAAAAATGGGTACAAAGTGCAGAAAATTAAATATTGAAAAATGGATAAAAATTGGTCAAAAATATGAAAAATTTTGTTTCAAATTGTCAAAATTTGTGTGAAAAATCATTAAAAATTTTATAAAAATGTATTAAAAATGAAGAAAATTGATCAAAAATTACAAAATGTTTCGAAAATTGGGTGAAAATTTGATAAAAATAGGTTAAAAATGCTAAATATTGATAAAAAAATTTGAAAAAGGGGAATAATTAACCAAAAATTGTTGAAAATTATTAAAAGTTGAGGAAAAATTTCACAAAAAGGATTTAAAATGAAAAATATTGATTAAAAAAACGATAAAATGACTGAAAATTGACGAAAAATCGTTAAAAATCATGAAAAATTGAGTCAAAAAATGACAAAAAATAGATCAAATTGAAAAAAATGATCAAAATTTACGAAAAAATTTTAAAAAATCATTGAAAAATGTGTAAAAATTGCCACAAAAACGTGTTAAGAGTGCAGAAAATTGATCGAACAATAAAAAAAAATGTTGAAAAATAGGGGAATGTTTACCAAAAATTGTTAAAAATCATTGTAAATTGGTTAAAAAATAATTTACAAAAATTAGTTTAAAATGTTGAAAATTAAACAAAATTTACGAAAAAAATGTGGTGAATTAGTGAAAATTGTGTAAAAATTTGACAAGAACGAGTTAAAAATGCTGTACATTGATCAAAAGAAAAAATGTTGAAAAATAGGTAAAAATTTGCCAAAAATAGAAAATTAATTGAAAATATGAAAAATATCATTAAAAGTCGTTGAAATTTAGTTGAAAAGAGGTTTAAAAATTGGTAAAAATTTGACTAATATGGGTTGAAAATGAAAATGATTGAACAAAAATTCCAAAAAAATGTTGCAAAATAGGTGGAAAATGACCTGAAATATGAAAGCAATCGTTAAAATTGTCGAAATTTGGGTGATGCATCATTGAAAATTGTGTAAAAATTTGACAAAAATGTTGAAAAATGAGTGAAAGTTGATCAGAAATGCGCAAAATTTTGTTTAAAATTGCCAAAATTTGGTGGAAAAAATCATTGAAAATTGAATAAAAACGTTGAAAATTGTTCAGAAATCGTCAAAAAATATTGGAAAATGAGTAAAAATAATCAAAAACATGTGAATTTTGTTAAAAATTATAAAAAATCCTCAAAATGAGGGTAAAAAATCATTGAAAATTTTGTAAAAATTTGACATAAATGAGTTAAAAATACTGAAAATTGTTCAGAAATTATCAAAAAACGAGTGAAAATTGATCAAACACATGTGAAATTTCGTTAAAAATCGTGAAAATTTGGGTAAAAAATCATTGAAAATTGTGTAAAAATTTAACAAAAATTAGCTAATAATGGTGAAAATTTTTCAAAAATTGCCAAAAAGTGGTCGAAAATTAGGTGAAAATTAACGTAAAACATAAAAAAATCAAAATGATTAAAAATTCGTCATAAATGAGTGAAAAATTCTAAAAATTGAACAAAAATCTCAAAAATGATTTAAAATATGAAAAATTTTGTTGAACATCATCAAAAATGCTTAAAAAATGAACAGAAATATGTAAAAAACGCCGAAAATCGATTAAAAACTACGAAATAATGTTGAAAAACGAGTGAAAATTGACCAATAGTTGTTAAAAATCATAGAAAATCGGGTAAAACTTTTGGTCAAAGTTCACTCATGTTCAAATCTGGAGGAAGTGGTGTTTTAAGGTAAAAATCGCAAAAATTGTTGTTTTTTGTGCCAATCGATAGAGAATCGAAAGTTTTATCTCACATCTAAAAATTAATCTTCTACGTTGATTAAGAAGCAAGACATTATAGCTTTTCCCCTTTTTAACATCAGAACCCTAGATAAACTTTCTACCTCCTTTGCACTCCTTTATAATCTCAAAAAAGTAACTTTTTGATCAGTTTGTGTGATTTTTCTAATCTGCGTCTCGTATATTTTTCCTGCAAATTTAGCTAGCAAGTTGAAATTTGCTATGTAGATTTAGTAGGGGTTCTACATTTGAATTTAGTAGATTTTCAGTGTTGGAAAATGGTGAAAAAGGCTCAATTTTTTTTAGGATCCATATGCACCCTTACTCTGGAATACTTATTTTATTTGCATAGATTAAGACTAATTCTGGATACAAAGTAAAGGGATTAAATTTCGGAATCAAAAATATTTCTCTCGCCCTTCTCCTTTTAATGTCAATGTTTATTCAAGAACATTCCTTTTTACTGTCAGTTAAATTTGTCTTCATGCGAAACCCAGTCAGAATTTATGTTTTTATTACGACAATTGATGAGTTTACTCGTTCGAAAAATGTCAAATAATAGTCGAAACGGATATGCAGGGTATTTTTTTGAAAAGTCAGCTTAATAGATTCTGCTGCAAAATTTGGTCTATTTTCGTCAGAGGGAAAATGTTAACAACGTCAAAATTTCATTAATCGCCCGCCACCCCCTCTGCACGGCAGAAATTCCATATAAAGTAATCACAAATTTCTTGATATGGCAAAATTCGTGAAAATAATTTCCTCAGTCATGTTACCGGCATCAGTAAATGAAACAAAGTTTCGAAATACGTAACTCGTAGCGTTTGCCAATTTTAGAAATACGACTAAGCTTGAATAGCTGCCTGAAGTAAAATTATTCTCATCTGCCCGATGGTGTATTTGTATAAACGGAATCGAACGACTGGAAGGCCTTCCTCAATATAATACCAGTACAAAGCTCGGTAATGACCTTTCGTTCACCTACATTCTGTTTTCACCTATTTGAACAAGTCGAGTATTCTGTGAATATCCACATCCAGATACTCCTACCTCCGTTCGGTTATGTCTTACATCTTTTACATGCCCATTGTACCTAGACCTACGTACATATATATATATACGTATATGTATGTACGTACTGTAATCGATCTCCGAGCAAACAAAATCGTGCGCAGTTTTCTAATTAACTGGTTACCCGATCGTGGTGTTTTGATTGATACCCATCGAAAGTCCATCGAAAAGTATAATAATCATTTTCAATACAATAGTTTCAAATACCTAATGATTGGGTTTTTATAGAGTTGGCTTTATCGTACATGTATGTATTTTCCCATCTCGTGGCAAGGTAGGATGAGCAAGTCCTACTGTACCGTCCATTGAATTTTTTCGTCCATTACGTTTAATAATTTTTTGTGGTCTGAGTTAGATACGCAGATGTGTTACACGTGTGGTGATCGAATAGTCGAGCATGACACGAAAGTAGTATTTTCATTACCTATATTATTGTTATTTTGAAAAACTGGTTTGAAATAGTGGTACACAAATATTATTATACCTATAATATACCAACATTGTGTACTATTTAGACTACCAAGACTTTCGCATAGGTTGATATTTCGACTTTTTGATAATTCTTCTTCTCGTCAAAATTTCAAACTCGGTCGTATTCGCCACCATATGTGGGTTGTTTTTAATATACGTTTATCGTCTTCGAATAAAAATGAACTTTTTTTTTCTGTATTATCAATCAAACGGATCTTTTTTTCTTCTTTTTTTGGTGAGAACGCGAAGGTCGTCGCTGTAAAGTCCGTTATGCGAACCGAGCTGCACGAGCTTCCTGAGTAGGAAATTATATGTACTAAGGTTATAGCTCGGAATTTAGCATATGGCATAATTAATTATATGCTAGATTTTTACATAGGATGTGTCCAGTTATCATCGAACGACTCGTGTTCATTCTGGTCCGAAAACCAGTATCGGAGAGTTGTTGCACCGCACCGGAGCGGCGCGCCGCATAAAAGGCGTCGTTGTCTTTTTTTATCTCTCTTTCTGTCTCTCTCTCTCTCTCTCTCTCTCTCTCTCTCTCTCTCTCTCTCTCTCTCTCTCTCGCTCTTTGTGTATTGCAGCTCGCGTATAAAAGATTACGAAATGATATTCGCGAGTTTGTATGTTGGTCGTATGTAGTTTTATTTATAATACACTCCTGGTTTAGTTCGTGTTTGCGATGCGATGTACTACGAGAGTATAAGTACATAGAAGAGTGCTGACGAAGAGGGGGGAAAAAATACCGCTTTATTGCGAGAAACCTTTTGAAGTAGGTACTTAAAGTGGTGACTTTACCTTTTTAGCTCTAGCTGTAGCTAGCAGGCTGCGAGCTTGTAGCTGTTGGACGATTCGCTAATAATTATCGAGATCGTGAGCTTGCTAAGATTGGGTTGCTGCTTCTTGTTCGTATAAGCAATGTTGATCAATAATCTAGACATTCGAGTTGCTGCGATTCGAGTTTTAAGTTTAAAAATAAATTCTCGTCTATACACACGTTGATGTTCCCTTCGAATGGGTACGTGTTTGGTGTTGTTGTTAAGAGCAATTTGATCAAACCAGTTTCATTTGTATTTAGTATCGTTTATGGGAGATAAATTTCCCCCCATTTTGTATATGGTCCTATGGTGGAAATCCCTTTAGAGTGCTGGGCATTCAATATGGTTTGGAAATTTCCCCGTCATGTTCTCAAGTTTTCTTTCATCGATCCTTGTTATAAAAGGAAATTTCCGTTTTAACTTTATCGTTGAACCGAACAGACGTCACAATGATTTGATTTCGTTCCGCAGTACGATCGATTAATTTATAATACTTACGCACGTCTTATAAAACCATTTAATGTATTTTTATACCTAGCTGCTAATAATGAGTCATATCTTATTCATTGAAAAGTACCATAATTACTCAGGTAGCTGTATATCTACTTAATACGATTAGAGAAACGTGTGTTGATAAACACCAGCTACATAAACACAACGTTCGACGATCAATGTAAGAACAATAATGTTTATATCGTATCCTACGAGTCGAAATGCAATAAAATTACACTTTCAAAGTACCTATCTGCCTACCTACTTACAATGAGTGTAGGTGGAGGTACTGTTTGTGGTGAAGCTCCCATTTAAAAGTAGAATAAAAATACAAAGTCGCCAAATCGAACTTCTTTCTTTTTTTTTTTTTTTTTTTGTTGCATTCATTGCAACTCCTTCTCGTGTTACTTTATTGTCGGGTGCACTAAGCACTAAGCAACAAGCACCAAGCACGCAGGAAATGACCGTTGATTTTCGCCACGACTGGCTGACTCTTTTCCAGTATTCCGGATTTCAGTCAGTTGGGTACGTCTACCTACTATAGGTATTAGCTTGGCGGAGTTTGGTATTAGGAAGAACCTTCCAGCCTACGGTTTTTCGTCGTCGAGCTATTCAGATCTAGGCTCTGTGGCTCTTTGTTGGCTCTTAATTTACACGCGTATTAACGATCATTCGAAGGCGCGTGGGCATCCAGTGAGTAAATAAATCGAAATCGCCAACCTGTATTTTTTCTTCTTCTTTTTTATCGATAACTGGAAGTTATACGGGTTATAATTACTTGTTATGCTATCTCCACCTTGATTTTTTTTTCCTCGATATTTTCTTCTCCGGCCAGATGCGCGAACGTTGTTGCTTAGGTGAAGTTTCCTACTATTTAAATATTGCTTTATGGTTCGCCTTCGAGATATATGTATGTATATATACAAATACGTAACGTAACTAGCGTTTACATATTATGCTGGATATGGAAATTGCCAATATTGCCGCAGTTGATATAAGGTGTATGGTAGAGCCGCGTAAGGTACATATGTATTTATACTGTGTGTGTGTGTGTGTGTGTGTGTGTGTGTGTGTGTGTGTGTATTCGAGATTTGCGAAATGAAGATGTAAATTGTGGCCCGGCGTGGTTGAGAAAAATCACTATAATTCAGAGTGTATATAACTGCGTATGATTATTTACGACTATGATAATTTCGTATGAAAAATATACCTAGTCGTAACGTAGGATTGTTTGATATGTCTTATTTTTCGTCAGGTTACAAGAGAATGTCTGTACGGAAGCATTTTCAGGATTGGATAACATGCGGGTGGGTAGAATACTGAACCTACGGACCATTTCGTTTTTTGAGATCGATTCTATATAGTTTCGGTAAACGATGCAAAAAACTCAATTTTTAAGGGATTTTTCACCTTTTCCAATGCAACTTACTACTCAAAAAAAAAAAAACAAAAAAAAACGAATGATATGTTTAGTGAAAAGTACTGATTAAATACACATTTTGAGAGAAGAAATTTCCATACCTCTTTTGGATTGCGATCTGTAGTTATTTAAATTTTTTTTTATATATCACTCTCTTCATCTGGACTGCAGAATTCCAGAAAGAATCATGTAAATAGGCTCTTTGCAGACCCATATTCATGATATATATTTTTTCAAGACTTTTTATTGGTGGTGGAAAACTTTTGAAGGTTTTTATATGTCATATTTTGAATGAAAACCAGGCTATTACAGGCTATCGACCTAATACTGTTGGCGGGGGAGGGGGAGGTATCAACAAAATCTGTTTTGCGATGCTAGAATACCATCGAGACCATTTTTGGCCGTATTTGACATTCATTTCTTTTTTTCAATACCGCTCCCGCTCTGGAAACTAAAAATTATTTGCTCAGCTCAATACCTAAGTGTGGTATGGGGCACAAAATTGTTTCAAATTGTAAAAAGGCCAGATTTTTTTCGAACTTGAAGAAGTGTTCATCTTCTGAAACTTGATCAGTCATTCCAAAGTATTTTGAAAATCCTGAGAAAGTAAAATTTTTTTGGGCTCTTCACAGTGGGCCAAGGACACCCTCAAAACGCTTATAATTCAAGAAGAAAAAAAAAACATCACAAAGCAATGCTTTTTCAGCCTGATTTTCGTGACATATTACAATCATGAGAGTTGAAAAAAAGCATCGGATCCTAATCAGCATTGAGAGTAGGAAGGGTTCAATGGGGCTAAAAAGTCGAACCCCCCCCCCCGTACATCAGGGGTCCCTACAGACGGGACCTCGCTAATTTTAATTTCCTAGCCTAATTTGGAGGAAGTTATCCTGGGAACAAACTGAAAATTAGAAAAATTGACCAAAAAACTCAGGACTGTAAAGGGGTACAATGGGGTTGAAAAGTCGAGTTCCCCAAAAGGTACATCTAGGGCTCCTACTAAATGTACATAGCTAAATTTAAGTTCCTGACTGAATTTGAGGGGGAGTTATACCAGGAACAAACTCAAAAACGGCCGAAAAACCACTTTTGTTGTGGCGAGGGGAGGGGGAGTAGGACTGAAAAATCGAGACCTCCAAAAGGCACATCTAGGGCCCCCACTAAATGTACATACCTAATTTCAACTTTCTAGCTCTATTTAGAGGGGAGTTATGCGAGGAACGAACTCAAAAAATAAGAAAAATTAGAAAAAAACCACATATTCATGGCTGTGAGGGGGTAATAATGAGGCTGAAAAATCGAAACTTCAAAAAAAGCGCATTTGGGTGTTCTACTGAATGTACATACCAAATTTCAACTTCCTAGCTCTATTTAGAGGGGAGTTATACGAGGAACGAACTCAAAAAACTCAAAAAATGAGAAAACGCGACCAAAAAACTACATTTGCGGGGTGTTGAGGGGTTTGCAATGGAGTTGTAAAGTGGGGACTCCAAGAGGCACATCTAGCATTCCTACTGAATGTGCATGCTAAATTTCAACATCCTATCTCATTTTGGTGGGAAGATAGGGAAGAATCAGCCCTTTTTCAATGTCAAAAAGGGGAAAGCACCTCATATCTCCCCTTTTAATTCACCTAGGAGCCTGATTTTTGGATATTTTATACAACTTTAAATTTTCTATCGATTGACTCAAAAAGAAACATATTGACTGAATTGGAGTAATTTTGGTCAGTATCAAGCAGAGTAAATGGTTTTAATGTTTGGGGAAAAAATAATGAGAATTGAAATCTGACTTGGCCAAAAATTGTTTTAATGGTCTTCTAAGACCCCAAAACGGATTTCTTTGGTACCCCCCCCCCCCCACTGTTGATAGGTAGGCTGTAATTGCCTAGTTTTCATTTACAATATGACATGACTACAAATATTCGAGTGAAAATGAGTATTTTAAGATGAAAAATGAATAAAAAGGATGGTTTTTCGCATTTTTGAAGGTCTTTCACCGTAAAAAAAAAAAAAAACTGAAAAAAGCTATGGATTTAGGTCTACTACTAAATTGTGTATATTTTTCGTTATTCCAGGTCTGAAACAATACGTAGATATTTGATTTTAAAATTTGGAAATGCATATTTCGCGATAAAAAAATTTTCAGAGATAACTCTTGATATGATATCCCTGCAATTTTGGAAAAATTCGATTGAAATTTTTAAAATATAAAAATTTATTAGCTAAACTTGTATTTATAATGGTACGAGGGGTGTTCAATAAAGACTGACACCAAGGCTCTCGTTGGCGAACTAATAATCCTACAGACTTGAAACTTGCGGCATTCGATTCCTTGTCCAAAATTGCATAAATAGTTCAAGTTTCAAGCCGTTCGGCCAATTTCTTCTGTGAACGCGCGCGTGTTTCTTACGTGTACAAAAATTTCGCCTCTAAACTTTACTATGTCCGATTTTCGCGAACAACGTTACGCTACGCCATCAAATTTTGTGTTCGTTTGAAAAAATCGCCGGTTGAAACGTTCGCCGAATTGAAAAA
>FIZR01014793.1:0-11447 GCA_900060175.1 Ferrisia virgata
AAAAAAATTGAAAATTTTATAAAAATATCATCAAACAAGTCAAAACCAAAATAATAATGATAACCATCAACAAACAACAACAATCACGAGGGCGAATTTATTTCAACCGCCCGCCGAGTTTTATAAATTTTATCGGAGAAAAAATTTAGGAGGGGGCGGCGTCAAATTTGATTGCCCAAGGGCGCAAAAACCCGAAATACGCCTCTGTTTCAAACTAATAGTAAGGTATCCAATTTATTTGACATTACTCTACCATATTAACATCAAAAAATTTAATTTTTATAACTTCACAAAACGTGTCGGAGGATCAAATGTACTGAAAGTTTACGTAGGTAATTAGGTCGTATCTCATGTCATTGGTAAATGATACATTTTAGCTATGCAAGTATCTAATTATTTCTAATTGTGCAAAAACATGCATAACGCCTACACGCAATGACTAACTTGCCTATCCATAACATTAAAGGTGTTTCGATTTGCAAAAAATGTTCCCCTTCAAATACCATAAATAGCAAATCTATTTACATTTATTCAAGTTCAAATGAGAACCAGAAAATCAGTACTATTTGAATTTTTTATTACAATCATTCGTTCTTTCTCCGTTTGAATTTCTGTATTTTCAAAAAGAAAGGGAAGCATCCACTACTTGAAAGATTTTCCAAATACTTCTACAAATCTATTGTTACAAATAGTATAGAATTTTATAAAAATAGCAAAAGCATTCGTTTCAGTAAACATTGAAGTGAGAGATTTGCCAAAAAAAAAGTGAAAAGAATAAAACAAATATCGTAAATAAAATTTTATAGTTGATACATGTTTTTTTTTATTTACATCTATTAAACTATGTAAGCAATATTTTGCACAGATAGTTTAAGGGATATTTCTTATGATTCATGTACGTATTTCTTTTGTGAATTATGGAAACGTATGGTCAAATAGATATGTATTTCATTTATCTAGAATAACTATTCGAACTACCTGCGAAAAAAAATCAGAAGTATTACAATAACAAAAAATTTTAACGCAAAAACCAAATAAAATATCACCACATGTGCACGCAAATGAATCTGGTGCCATTTCAAAAATTAATATTCATTGGTGTCATCGAAATTCATAAATTATCCATGTTCTTCTCGCACGTTATTGAAATCGGATCAAACTGGATAATTTACTAAAATAGTGCGCAGTAATTGATGAAGATGTTGATAGATGAGTGGCATGAAATTAATAATTAATCAAAATGAGTTTAATATTTTGAGAATTTATGAAATCGATAAACGTTTAAATATTTTCAGATTTACCAAGACGACGACAAAATTCGGTAAAGAAGGTTATAATAATTCAGATAGGTACGCGTACTGTACCTTATACTACATATAGTTTTTAATACAATGTTTTGAGCAAAATTTCGCAATAGTTTCGTAATTTGATTCTTTTTTTGTCAAAAAAAAAAAAAAAAAACTGATGTTATAGGAACGTAGAATCAGTGTGAGAATTTTTAAAACAATGCTTTTCAGTAAACTTGATAGGTATCGTATTCACAGTTTCTGGCGATACTTGACATTGAATTGTATCGATAAACAACTCACCTTCGCATTTTTTTTTCTTTGCTTCCAGCAAATTATGAATTAGTCTATCAATTTATCAGGTGCATTTTAATAAATAAATGAATAATGCTATCATGATCTGGTACCTCTACCTATTATAACGAAACAATACCTATAATTGATTTATGAACTTGTGGAAGGTATTTTTTATCGAGTGCATTGTACTTGGAAGCTTTATTTCAGAAAACATACACACATCTATTATTATTTTAATGATATGTAATGAATGAATGAGTTATTCATTACTTTCGTTTCGCGTAGACGCAGTTTGGTTTATCAAAAATAAGTACCAGTTACTTTGCCTTTAAAAAAAAAATACCTAACCCTGAAAAAATCACACAAATTAAATAACTGACATCCCTTCCTTCAGTATAGAGCAATACCCAAATTTTTAGTTAAAAAAAATGAGCTTTATCCAAATTTCATTTGTCTTCCCAGTTGAACAAAGTACCAGTGCTGGTGCATTTTCTATTACCTATGTAATAATTGAGTGCCATATGCTTATTTTCCCAGACAAGTGTAAAAAAAAAGTGCTGAATACACCAGAAGAGTAAAATAATACTAAATAAGATACAGGCTTCTGGCTTCAACTTTTTCAAACAAAAACTTACCACAAATATTGAAAAAAAATTCTTTATTAAATATCCATGCAAAAAAAATATTGTTGAAAAAATTACGAAAAATATATAAAAACAAAATAAAATTAAAATGTAGGAATCATCGGTCGTTATAAATTAAAGGAAAATAAATATAAATAAATAATTTGTAATAATTTTGAGAAACAAGCGTATTTTGTTTGTTTTTTTTTTTTTTTCATGTACAAAATCTATGTAAAAAAAAAAAGGAAAAAGAAAAATAAACCGAAACAAGAAACAAAAACACGAAAAACATTGCGTAGCTAGCTTATTTGTAACCTTTGTATAAACCATATCCTCCACGATACTTATTATAACCATTTTGACCATAACCATCGTAATAACCACCGTAACCCCCTCGGTATCCGGACGAAGGGTAGTCGTAACTTCCACCATAATATTCGTTTCCGTAATATTCATTGTAGGCTGGATACCTATTATAATTGTATCCGCCACCATAACCGGAGTATGGATATTTACCACCATATCTGTTGTTGTAGTAAGATCCTTGGTTATATCTGTTATAACCATCGACATCGTAATCTTCGTAGCCGCTACCATATCCTGGCCTTCTTCCATAATACGAACTTAGACCGCTGCCATACGATCCATACGAATTTCCATAGCCGCTGCCATAATTGCCATAATTGCCATAACCTCCGTAGCCACCACTTCCATAATTATTGTAACCTAAGCCGCTACTGCCATAGCCTCCGTATCCATTATTGTAACCATACGAATTTCCATATCCGTTGTAACCGCCATATCCACCGTATCCGCCGCCGTCTATAAACAATTTTACATCCATTAGCAAAATTTGCCCATGTACTTGTGAATGACGTAATATGGTAAGGTAATTTAATATGTACTAACATCTTGACGATGCTTCGGGTACTAAATCATTTTGTTTTTCAGATTTAGCTGTCGATCTTTTTTGGGCATCTTTCGATTCTACTGAATCTTTCAACTCTTCAGCGTTTACCAAAAGCGTTGAAATGAACACCAAAGCGAGTAAAGCCTACAAAAAATAAACAAAAATCGATCTATTTAAACGATACAGACTCGACAGCGTTATTATAACATTGACACACGTTATTGATTGTCTAAATAATTAGAATACAAGCGAGGATAAACACTCTAAAAACCCACTGCCTTGCTTTACACACAAAGTACATTTATATTCGCAAGAATAAGGAAAACGAAAGTCTTATTTGTATATGAGAAAACCGGTTTTTTTTTTCGATATCGCGATGACTTAATTCCGTTGCTGTGTTTACAAACGGAAATTCAAATCTGTAACCAAACTAGATATTCTCAGGTTAGATAATAGATTGAAAGAAGTGTGTACCCAACGTGAACAATTACATGTGACAAAGTTGACAGATTATTACAATAATGCCAATCACATTGTAAAAGTTAGTGGTTCCCATTGTTAAACTGTAGACGTTCAGACGTCTCAAGGACGAAATATTGACTTTGAAAATTTTTTAATAAAATAATTGAGACTTGATACTGTCTTGTCTAGTTATAGTTTATTCATCCACATGAAAAGCGTTACAAATGGAAATTTTATTCCACAAAAGATTTTATCGACATTTACCAGAAAAAAAAAATGAAAAAAATCATTTCCTTCTTTCGTGAACTTGACATTATGTTGTGATAAGTGCGAATGTGTAATGTAGACCATACCTATAAGTGGTAAAAGCTTTCATTCTTTCTGACTGTACTGCAATTAAATTATGTTAAAATCTTGATAACATTAGATACATTATGTAAAATTTTATTACCTCAAATACTAACTAGATTCTTTTATTCAAGTACACGCATTAAAAAAAACAATGCCACTATTCATTACACTTTGCAAAAAATGTGTACTTGAAACACGATAAATTTTAGACGGATTATCTAATTATTTGATCCTAATTGGGGTAATGTTTCTCATTCACATCGTCTTCATAATCAGAATCTAATATAAAGCCCGGAAGAACATGTTATTATGGATGACTTTAACATTATAGCAATAATAATAATAATAATAATAATAATAATAAAACAAACTAATCGTCATATCATTATTAATAATCTAACGATAATTACCCAGCTGTGTTTCTTAAACCAGCTGATATATATTATGGTTATACCTATGTCATATGCATTGAACCGAATATTCCAGTTTAAAAAGATTGGACTTCGTTGCATAATTTTTTTTTTAATTTTGTCAGTAAGTACGAATATTACTTACAGACGATGTATCTAATAAAGGTATGCATCAAAAAAGTTCAGCAGTTTTTTTTCTGTGAGTATTTAAAAATATTTTCGATTTCAAAAATCAATTATTTTGCAACAAAAAGAAAAAAAAAACTTTCAACATCTATTTTAGAAATTAACGAGTTTCTCACATACACCAGTGCAATTCAAATATATCAAGTAGATGCATATGAATCGTTTGCAAACACTTGACTATTTTGAAAAAAATTATCATCTTATCTGTTATTTTAGATATATTTTGATACTATAAAAATCATTCCTAATCAATAAAAGATGCTTAGGTATCTTTGGATGATTATTACTTATCATTAAAACAGTGATATATACCTTATTTGATAGACTAATATTGATCTTACGTCGATTCTAAAGCATTTTAGCAGGCAAAATCAAGCGACAAACAAATTTAAACAAAAGAAAATTTGAATTATGGTATCTTTATCCACATTCAGTTTCTATAGTTTTTAAAATAAAAAAGAAATATACTACATAAATCTTAAAATTTATATTCCAAACAAAATGACTACAAACGAATAGGCACTTGAAAAGTTCGTTTTATTATTAATTGTTATTTTTGATAGAATCTCGAACATTAAAGAATTTTTATCAAAAATATTTAATAAAAAAAGAATAATGAAAAGTAAATGATTAACGATTATAAACGAAAAAATGACTTCAAGAGGTAAATCAAAACATTAAGTGATAAAATTCAAATAAAGTAGAAAAACAGAACCAAAACCGTTCTTAAATTAATAAAAAAAAAAAAAAAAAAAAAAAAAAAAAACAAGAATATTTCTTTACTTACTTGAGCCTTTAAAACACCCATGTTGACCGAAAATGAATTATTCTAACACTGCACTAAAACACACGTGAACTTTTTTTGTAATGACAGATAATTTGAACGGTGCAAGTTCTATATATGCCTGTAATGAGCAAATGACGTTTATATCCTTCCATTCTTCGTATGAAGTCGGCGACCTTAAGAAAAAGATGTACCTCCTACACTTATCACGCAAGTTAGCCCTATAGCAGTACACCATAAACACATTCGCACACAAATACACAAAATAGGCTTTTACTAAAACCAACTATTTGCTTAATTTTCCATACATCGTAATACCACACGTAAACGTCATCCGAAATATGTCCAAGGTATTTGACAGTACCCACTGCTCATGTATGTATGTATGTAGATGTACCAGCTTAGGTATCTACGGTAAAATCCATCACCAACGGAAATCTTTGGTAGGTACTTGTGCGGTAAACATTTAGGCGTTCGTGAAAAAGAACAAATTATATCATGTTAAATAACCGGATTTACTTACTGCGGTTGTGACATAATATGAAAAAATGAAAATTATTTAGATTAAGGTTAAGAACATTCGTTTTTTTTTTCTTTTTTTTTATTATATTCTAAATTTTTTTATTTATACATGTATTTAATGCCATGAAGTCAAAGGAAATTTAACTCGTAAAAAAATACCTATCTAAGCTAGACACACAGATGATTCGATATAATTGCAGAATAAATACCGACGTAGACCTACGTTTGTGGTTTTATGATTCTTTTGTTGATTTTTCACGGTTGTTTTGGTACAGCTGATTTTACGAATATTTTTCAAGCTTTAATTTTCATTTGGATTAATCCTTTTTTTTTTTTTTTTTGTTATATCGACAATCAATTTGTAAGGTCAGAGGACAAAGAATCGTTACGAAATTTTATTAATTTTTTGTTGATCGCAGCACACGACTTTTAATCCTAGTTTATACGGCATACCTATATTATTCATAATACCTGAGTATTTAAACCTATATCCAAAATTATGTTCCGTAATAAATTAAGTACGAGATTGTTGATGCCAAGCTACTAAATCCCCGCGTTGATGATTGAACTTCGTTGGTTTTTATTTTCATCGTTGTGATGATTTAATAGAGGACTCAAACATTCAGTCGATTTACTCTGAATTTAAAATAGAAAATTATGTTTGAGTTTAATGAGCATAATTTATGGATATTCTCAGATTCCTTATTTATAATACCTAGGTTTTAATTCTTAATAACGTACTGAAATTGAGTATCTAGTATCTAACATTTTATTTTTTCCACTTTCGATTGTTACATTGAAAGATTATTTCATCTTCAGTAGGTACTTTGGATGCATTCTCTTTTAATATTCTTGAAACAACAGTTCAACGAATTAGGATAATATAAAATCGTAACAAAAATTGTCATACCTAGCTTTCCTACATCTGATTTTATTCTATCCAGGCTACAAAAAATGGGAGCCGTGTGTTGGTTAAACCGAAGTTTACTTCTTCAAATTTTAATTACATAATGACCAACTTTTTTAAAATATCTCAATCGGCAGAATTGGTGAAAAAATTATTAAAAGAATTGTACGGGAGTAAAATAATTGATTCGAGGATATATATTTAGTGAAACGCGCGTGTTCTCAGAAATTTTCACAAAACATCATTAGACACCTCCAACAAAAATATAGGAGAAAAAAATTTCCCCTACCATACTGCCTTTTCGCAGAACATTAAAAAAACGCATTTTTATGAGAAAAAATCTATGTTAACCCGTACTAGAGAAAAATTATGGTTTTAATTCAAATGTTGAGAGTAGATACGGATCCACTAACACGAATTTTTTCAAAAATTTTTAAGAAATCGACAAAAGAAAACTTTGAATTGTTGCAGAAAGGAATCCGGAGAGAGGAGGTTTGGTCTCTCCGGCTTCGGCTCCGCCTCCAAGGTTTTTAATTCAAGACCCTTCAGCTCCGCTCCGGCTCCACAATTTTTAAATAAGTCCCTCCGGCTCCAGCTCTCACTCCCAAAATTTTTAAACAGTGGTTCCGGCTCCGACTCCAAAATTTTCAATTCAAGTCTCTCCAGCTACAGTTGTAGAAAAATCAACCGGAGGGGAGTCCTCCTCCCTTCACCCTCCAGCTCCGCTCCGGATCCCTGGTTGAAGGTACGAACCGCAGGATAGGGATAGATAATTTTTTTGTTAAAATATATATATTTAAAAAATTAACATTTTTAGGACATTTTTAAATGATTTTTTGCGATGGTGGGCGCTGGACAGTCTTTAAAAATTCAAAAAATGATCAAAAATACGATGTTCTGCAAAATATTGACCAATGCGCAAAAAATGAATGAAAGTAGAGTTATGATATTAGTATCATTTTTGCAAAAGCCAAACCACTTGAACTCGATAAATAAGTCAGATTCAAAGTTTTAGATCGAGTAAAACCTCATTTTGGTGCAGAACTACCACCGAATATTTCATGAAAAAATGAATTCCTTCGCATATCACAATAACTTTTTTCGAAACAAAAATTCGAGAAAAATTGCAAGGGGAAGGGTTGGAACCCCCCTCTCTCTCCCATTACTCACATCTGTATTTACGCCATTGCTGCAAAAAATGTAAGGAAACAGAAGCGCAAGTCTCAAATAACAATACATTAGTGTAACGAAAAACCCCTCAAAGGGAGGGTCATACATTTCTTCTGCGTGGTTGAGTGAAGTTTTACTTTTTTTTAATAAAAAGCATGTGGTATAAAAAACGTTATTTTTTGAGATTTGCATTTAGAAGAATGTGTCGAATACAATGCCTGAGCGAAGCGAAGGCGAAATTTTGAAAAAATACCTTTTTAAACGGTTACAAAGTGCATTTCAAGCATTTTATGAGAAAAAATTGGCATAAATAAGAAAAATTCTCAAGTTTTTTGTCCTGAAGTGGCGGAGGTTCACACACTCTCTCTAACTACTCCACTGATCGGGACCAAGGTGTATCAATACTCGGCTCTAGGGAGAATTCGCCAAAACGTTTTTTTTAGAGTTAAAAATCGTGTAGCTCGAGCAAAACGAGGGCAAAGATTTTTCAACATTTTGAAGGTCAGGGGTCGGAAATTGGTATTTTGACGTATTTCTGACTTTAAATAACAAAAATTACTTGTAGGTGGTGGTGTTCGGCCCTCAACTCCTACTACGTCACTGGATCAAGTTTTTACTCAAAAATATAATTTAAAAAATGAATACGTCCTTTTGCTTTTTTTTTCATTTCCTTCTTCAGGTATGAATTTTAAAAAGCCCTCCTAAGAAAAATTTTCAACGACGAGTTGTTAGTCAGAAATACAGCTTACCCGAGTTCACGTATTTTATTATGGGAATACCTTTTAATGTTATTATGAAAACGATTTAAAAAGGTAGGTATACTTCATCAAAATTGAATTAGAATTTCAAAAATTTTATGTTTTACCTCGAACTGACCTTTATCAATTAATTTAGCATGCTTTCCAGCTAAGATCCCGAAACAATTTTTGTTTCTGTCCTAGAATTTTCAAAATTCTTCAAATGGATGATAAATTAACTTTATAACTGCTGAAAATCGATATAACTTGGTGTTAGAGAGATTCTTCTTTAACAGAATGAAAGATTCCAGCATTAGCAAATTGAAGCCTGTGTAAAATATTATACTGGTTGAGAATAAAAGTAGTTGAAATATTCATTTTTTTAATTATACATATGTAGATTTCACTATATTTTGTATTTTCTTGTTCATTTTGATTACATTAATTATCCGAGACCGTCGAAAAAACGCCAACCTACTGTGAATCAGGTATCTACCACGAATTTTTTTCAAAATGATGAGCATTAAATTTTTTTTTCTAATTTCATCAAGCGCTGGAAAATTCCTCATTAAACAAGTCTTCCCTATTACTAATCTAAAAAAAAAAAATTTTATTCGTAATATTTTTAAAAATTACTAGTTTCATAATTCATCTCTTTATATTAATATCACGAAGAATAAAATTGTACGTTTAATGGTACAGATAAATCTGTTAATTGGATTTAAAAAAATACATATTTTTACCCGATTTGATGTCCGTGAAATCTAATAAATTCTTCAAAGATTTAATTTTCGCAACAATTTATCGTGAGATTTTTCACGATTTTCTATAAATAGGTACGGGTAAGTAGGTACACAGATAGGTTAGTAAGTAAGGAAGTAAGTAGAAATTTCCCTGTCAGGAGCTTATCAATTAATATTCAATCGTTTTTGCAATAAATTGTAATGTTTTTTAGCTTTCAAAAACCTGTTTATAATTCTAATTCTTCTAAGGTAGGTCTAGGTATTAGGTACCTATTTAAACCATCCACTCGTCATAAAGATTTCTTCAACAAATTTAACACGTGTACATATCTAACTACCCAAGTACCTACTTTGGTGGTGGTAGGTAATAAGCGATAGGCATTATGCTAAGCGTACTTAGTACGTAAAAGATATGAACTTAACCAATTCTTTCAAAACAATAACGTCGGCATTCATTTTAATGTAGTATTTTATTTATTATTTACCTGAAATACTCAAGTATGAGCTTACATTATTGCATAATGCAAAGTTGAAAATGAAAAGAACAACAAATACCTCACATAAAAGTAATTAAAACTTGTTTTTTACGAGGATGGGCTGGTAAAGTTTTTTACAAACCTACGTTAAAATAAATCATTAAATGTTTTTTTTTCCTTTTACTATTAAAAATTAAGTACCCTCCAAAAAAAGTACGCGCGTGAATATACAAAAGTAAAACAAACTAGTAGAAGGTCGAGATAAAAAAAATCGTTTGTTAGATCATTTCAAACGACGTAAATAGGTTTTTTGGTCCGTTATTGATTTTTACTCATGTCTTATGTAGAAATTTTATGACGTTTTCTTTCCTCTAATGAGGTAATCCAAAATGATAAATAATATTTCAAAGAATTACACGAGTAGGTACATATGTAGTATGTACTCTAGTTGTTAAAAGAAAACATAGCTAAATTTTTTTCCATCCGTATATCGGTGAAAAATAAAATGTCCCTGAACATGGCTCATCATTTTAAGCAATGCATTAACAGATTATTATGCGTTTTATCAATGCCTAATTATTACGCTTATGCTAAATAGTAGGTACCATATAAACATATGTGAAAATTAAATTAATTTTTTGCCGTATAAATCTTCACTTTAATTATTAGCAATCTGAATGAAAAAAAAAAACACATCACTGGGACTTATGTACCGAGTTACTAATGCTTCCTTCTGTAGAAAAAAAAAAAAAAATGCCCATCGATACAGACGAACAAATATACCATGTATGATATTAGGTATCATGCGAATGTGGGAATATTCACTTGTGCGTATTCATTCGAAAGGTATCGATAAGCTAGTCTGAGTGTACATTAACTTACATAGACGTACATAGTACACTACACGTACATTTGGACAACGAGTACATCAATCATATAGCGTCATTCAACAGTATTGTTTTGATCAGTCAACAAAAAAGTGAAAGTATACCTGACAGGATTTTTGGAAGAATTTCAGATTTTCTGAGCAGCAAATATCACGCATCAATTTTCAAACAAACATTATGTCCACTTCAAGCTCAACTCAGTTATTGTTTTTTTTTTTTTGACAATTTCAGTGTTAAAAATTTCATTTAAAATGGCATCTGCCACCAATACCCGAATCACGTAGGTAACACGATTAATAAAGCACTTGATGCACAATACGTGATTAATAACTTTATGGATAAGTACCGGGCAGGTTTTTTTTTTTTGAAAGTTAGAAGGTGTATGGAAAAAGAGTTACAAAATAACGTCAAAAGAAACGTGGTAAAAATTTACAGTCTCTAGCTTGACCCTTAAGTAGTATATAAATTACCTGATTCTGGACCACATTTTTCTCAACGCTAATATTTCAATAAAAATGATGTTTTTATTGTTTTTGATCATCCTGATCCTGGACCACATTTTATTTTTTGGATTTTTAACCGAATTCATTTTGTATTCATCTATTCAATAACCAATAAAAACAATTTCAGTTTCCTATCCTTATTTATTTTATTTTTAACCCTTCAACAACCGACTAAAAGTTTTATCTGTTCATT
>FIZR01014798.1:0-10974 GCA_900060175.1 Ferrisia virgata
CCACAACGCGCATGATGTCCGTTAGAAGAGGGTACGCGCCCAACCAAGGGTTAATTTGGCCAAAAATGGTCTTATTGATCTTCTAAAACCCAAAAATGGACTTTATTGATAGCCTGCTCCCAGTCTACTTCCACAATAAGTTTTTATGCCATAATAGCAAGTTTTTATTTGAAAATACTACAAAGAAAATCACCAAGAAATTTGCTGAATATTATTTTAATAACTCTGTAGAACCATCTACTTGTATTCTGGCAGATACAATTATCTCTAGACTTTGAAATACAAGCCAAAGTGATTATTTTATTAAAAACACGCGAATCTTGAAATTATCTCTAGATTCACATGTTGTAAACTAAAATGTATAAATTCTACTTTGTATTTTTTGCAACAGAATATTCAAAACAAGATGCGCACAGAGATCCAACAAGTATGGAATAATTTTAGAACTGCGTATACGAACATTAATGTACTGAAATGGTCCGTATGGTATTCGTTGACTGCATTTCTACTCACTCAAGTAAGATCAAAATCAAGGTCAGCCATTGAATAAATTTTTCATACGAATTTCTTTCCTCATGCGCATGTTCTAGATTGAACGTGGAGACGTGGAATTGATATTAGTCGGAAATGATGATTCTTTCATGTTCTTAACAACAGCTTCGATGGCTTGGCATTTCATGTACCTCGTTACAAGTAAGATACGAATGAATTTTTCCGGATGATTTTTCAACATTCGAGACATCGAATTCTTAACTTTACCATCGATTGATACTTATGTATCATTTCTACAGGTGCGGTGCTGGTAATTATTTGCTCGCTCAAGCCAACCAAATGGGAAAGCCGAGGTAACCTTGTACTTGGCCTGGTATCTTTCATCTTAGCATTATTGACTCTGATTCAATATTTTCATCTATCTGAATTAACACGCACCATTGTCTCCGGGATTTTCGTATTGATCATCGACTTATTTCTCACCATATCTGTGTAAGCTCGCGTTAGATTTTTCAAAATACAACAAAAAGGATAAAGAAAGCTTAAAACTATAGCATACTGTTTTACAGATGGGAAATTGCTGGGATAATACCTCAAAACAGCTACGCTCTGATCATAGGATTCAACATGTTTGTGACTCATATATTTCAAAGGATTTTTGTGGAATTTCCCCAAGATAAGGTAGGTTGTGGCATTTTCAAAGTGAATTTTTCGTTTCACGAAGGTTTCGATTTTGTTATCGTTTAATCTTGTTCACTTTGTTGGCAGTTCATACCAATCTATGGAATGATGTTCAACGTCCTAGGAGTAGTTTTCGTTGTTTTGCAAAAAGTGGAGAAGGCACCACAAAGCTGCAAGTATTTATATACAGAACTCCAACTTAATTTTCAAGCGTTAAAAAATGACATAAACACGAAGATTGTACCATGAATACTCGCGTGTATACGAATACCGCAAGGCGTAGTTTGACCACAACATCTAAATCATGCCGAAAAATTCGAAAATCATCCAACCGCCCGCTCCTTTAGGCACTTGCAAAATATCTAACAAATGTATACGTCAAATTTTAACCATCTGTCTGACTTTGGAGGAAAAATATGAAACGAGCTACATTCGTTCAGAACTCTCTCTGTTTCCCACATTCTTTTCTTATATTATGCATAAGGTTGATTCTTCGATATTTGAAACAACTTTTGATTCTTTATCAAATTTGAGATGGAAAACTAGGCTAAAAAAAACCTTTGTTTTGATCTTTTTGTTTCGATCTCTCATCATTGATCTCTTAGTTACTATCTCTTATTTTAGATCTCTCATCTGTGAGCTCTTATTTTAATCTCTCATCTTTGATCTATAGTATTTTATCTCTTGTCTTCAAACTCTATCTTTTAATCTCTTGTCTTTGATATCTGGTATTTGATCGCTCATTTGTGATGGATGGTCTTTGATCTATCCTCATTGATTTCCTATCTATGACCTCTCATCTATGATTTAATCTCAGCTCATTGATATTTTGTCCTTGAGCTCTGCTATTTGATATCTTGTCTTTGAACGCCTTGTTTTGATCTCTTGTCTTTGTTCTCACATCTTTTATCTCTCTTCATTGAACTCTCATTTCTGATCACTCCTCATTGATCTGTTATCTTTGATCTCTCATTTTTGATCTCTTAGTTTATGTCTCTCATCTCTAATCTTTTATCTTTGATCTCTTCTCTTTGGTCTCCCAACTTTGATCTTTTGTTTGACCTCTCGTCTTTGGCCTCTGATCTTTGATCTCTCTCCTTTGATTTGTAATCTTTAATTTATCCTCATTTATCTCCTATTTTTAACCCCTCACCATTGAACTCTCATTTTTCATTTCTCATCATTGATCTCTCGTCTGCAATATTTGATCTTTCAACAATGCCAGATTCAGCTCTACAAGATACTCAGTATTCCCTAGCACCTCCTTTACTACAAATCTGCCTATAAAATCTACTCAGTGAATTACCTAATTTCATCACATGGTGCAATTTGAAACAATGCTTTAGGGTCAAACTATTTAAAAAAAATTATCGCGATGCAGCACTTCAGGGGGAAGGCTGTGGAACCTTCTTCCACCTACTCTGTCCACCTATCTCCAACATAACATCTACCAAACATACATACCAAATTTTATCTCGTTAGTTCAATGGGAGGGGAGATATACCAGAAGCAAACTTGAAAAACAGCAATAACCATTCAAAAAACTACTGACTAGAGGATGTGAAGGGGCATCATAGGGCTGTAGAATCAAATCTCCCAAACAGCAGATCCAAGACCCTAGTAAGCTCGAAAAATTGAAAACACTATCCGAAAAACCATTTCTTAAGAACTATGTGGGGATGTTATGGGACTAAGAAATATACCCCCCCCCCCTCTTAAAGCACTTTCAAGATCTCTAACAAATTGTGTTTGTAAAATTTCAACCATATTTCTGACTTTCGAAGGAAAATATGAGAGGAGCTGCATTCTTTCAGAACTTCCGCCTCCTTCCCATAGTCCTCTGTTAGATTACGCATGAGGCTGATTTTTTGATATCTCAAACAACTTTCGATTCTTTATCGAATTTTAAATAAAAAATCAAGCTTGAAAAAACCTTGTCTCTGTTTCCAAATCGTTCTTTCCACGCTTCAAATTCTCCACTAAACCAAGTCTTAACGGTCAAATTTAAGCCTTTATCATCTCCGATCGTCTGAATGCCAAAAATTTTAATCAAAATAGCCAAAATATATTTATAATAATTGGAAATTAATTTTTCGAAATGTAACACTTTATATTTCATTATCGAAACTTGACAAGAATTTTTTTTCAGTACAAGACTTCGCTATTTTGGAACATCCCAAAGGTGAAAATCATGAAAATTGAGCAAGTTTTGAAAAAACACTTCATCAATGAGGAAGCCTACATTA
The DNA here is from genome assembly GCA_900060175.1 of Ferrisia virgata. Classification (NCBI taxonomy): domain Eukaryota; kingdom Metazoa; phylum Arthropoda; class Insecta; order Hemiptera; family Pseudococcidae; genus Ferrisia; species Ferrisia virgata. The sequence continues at coordinate 3,420 of FIZR01014798.1, forward strand.
ATTTTCTTACTTTACCATTTGTATTCTTCGAAAAAATAATAAACCTTAGGCACACCTGGAGTTTTTTTTTGATTCAATGAACACATTTGTGAATTTTCAGCAAATCCGGTATAAGATAATTTTTTAAGTTCTAATTTCACGTGTGACGTTTTTTAACATTCAGTAGATTGAAAAATTGCTGAGCATTTTTTTAACAATGCTCAACTTTTTCATCAACATAATCCCAACTGTTGACAGTCCAGATCTGTCAACCCCTTGATCGTTAGCATTTGATGGTCAACAGTAGACTGTCAATAGTTGACAATAGAGCGTTCAATCAACATCCGCACCATCAAAATTTGTACTGTCAACTTTTGATGGTGATGCTTAGGCTACCAATACAGTTGGTTATACGTATTTCTAGAAACATAAGTTTTTTCCTTGAATTTATTAAAAACGAAGATAACAGTTCAGATTCGTGGTTATGAAGAATATACATGATACCTTTATACCATAATCTCACCACATTATGAACTTGCCTCCGATAAAACAAAAAAAAAATTCAAAAATTTTTTTTAATAAATAATGCCAGAAAAATTTAGTATCAAACTGATTTATAACTTTTGATTTTTCCTCCTGAAATCAGTTTTTTTTTTTTTATAAATGTTAACGATATTCGTCCTTTTTGCTTTACAGCACAAAGTACACCCTTTTTGGAAGATTACCTCAGACTAGATGTATGAGAAGAGAATGGACATAAGGCTGTGAGATTGTTAGCTACCTAATCTATGTATTGTATTTAACGAATGCTCGACTTCAACACTCGAGTCATTAGATGGTTTCAACCGTGACTGAAGTTCTTCATATAAATACCTTATGTACGTCGATTGGATTAGCACGCACAAAATATTCCACAAGAATTTCACAGCGTCTTCCTTTTCAAGATACACTTGTACACCGTATCACCTGAAATGATGCGTATTAAGTTACGTATTATACGTTCGACATTGCGATATTACTCCAATAATAACAATCCCATTGTTCCATATACACTAAAAGAACTTATGGAGGATCACCGAAATGAAATAAGGAAGATTTCGGATGAGTCCAGGAAGGCCTTTATAGAGCTACACGAAAATACCGCAGAATTATCCGAAAAGATTACCACAGTGCGTGTTCTTGCAACCCTCATTGCAAGTGGTTTGGTAGCGTTCGCAGTGAAAGAGTTTGCAGGTTTCATGAAACCAGGAACTTCGTAGAAATCTTTATTTCAGAGCCTTTCTCAAGACCAACAAATCGTCGTTCGAATGTAAACAAATGTAAAAATTGTAACTTTAGTTTATTCTGATTATAGTAATCGAAGTAAAAAAAAAAAGGAACGGAAATAGCGAATGACTAAAAAGAAAAAAACTACACAAAGACCTTTTATGAAGGTTTCGCCGCTCAGACAGTCGAATTGATACAGTGAGATGGACTGTCGCCGCATTTCACGTATTGTTTGTCTTCATTGCAAATTATGCGATAAGGCACGTACATCTATACACATTTTTTTTGGCGTAATAAAACTAACCTTAACAACCACCTTTCACGCAAAAAGCAACGTATGAAGAGTAATGACGTGAATACCCTAGCTGGGGAGGGGGGGAGTTCAAACCTTTCCCACGAGCAATATTTCCTGAATTGTTACTCGAAAAAAATCTTTAAAATCTAAAATTCAAAGCTTTTAAAATCATAAAAATTTAGATTTTCTGACTCTATGCTCAAGATCACAGTGCATTACGAAATATATCAATTTTGGAATGTGCTTACAATGAAACTCTTAGAGTATTGATTTTGCTCCGAAACCAGTACATCAACAAAACCGCACCGAATAACTTTCACAGTTGACTTTATGTGCATAGCTGTTGTTAGTTTTGAAAAAATATACTATGCATAATAGCAAAAACTAACAGAAAGTTTTTTCAATCTGCGTGATATTTCTTTTCAGATTAGAAATCATCTTTTCTTTGACGAAGATAATTTTGGTTATCAAAACGGATGCAATAGAACACCTACATGGGCGGTAGTACGTGTATGTATGGTGAGAAGATAAATATCATGTAGATAACACAATGTGAAATGTAACATTATTCTCATTTACTGACCATTTGTCATGTCCATGAACATTGAACACTTAACCACTTTTAGTTTTCGTTATTTACCATCATTCATACATTTATGCGTAGAAATTGACGTTAAGTAGTTTATAGTCATTTCTTAGTATTGTGTTTTCTTTTTTTTTTTTTTTTTTTTGCAATTTTTTAGAAATTACGTCAAAATGGAAATATCCCCAGGACCCTTACGTATTTCACAATTATATAAATATCAGATTCGTTTTTTTTGCAATTCTTTAGAAATTACGTCAAAATGGAAATATCCCCCTTGTTTATAATATGTGTTTTAACAATGTTGAAAAATTTCATGATGACCGATTTAACAAATGTTCTACATAATTTTTCTGGTTCACACATTAGTATCGGAATTGAAAACGTAAGTTTATATACACCTACTCAACATAGACTTCCTTTACCAATATTCATATAGGCAATTAGGTATACGAATTATGGTGGTAGTTATTTATCGGAATACGATTTTTCATCATTTTTAAGCTGATTTTCAATGTCATATTGTCAATGAAAACCAGGCTATCACAGTCCATCGAATAACGGCTGATGAGCTGGAGTATAGTAACCAAATTCATTTTGGGGTCCTAGAAGACCATAACGACAATTTTTAGCCACGTCAGATATTTATTTTTATTATTTTTATTTTTTTTCCCGAACATTAAAATTATTTACTCCGCTTGATACCGTTCAAAATCGCTCCAATTCGGTCAATCGGCTCAGTTTGGTGGTGAATCAGATATATATGAGTGGGGAAGAACTTGGCTCAAAATTCAATTATGCCCCAACTTGGGGAAGGGGATGGTGAGGTGTCAAAAATTCAAAAATAGCCCCTTTTAAAGCCAATTGATAGAGAATCAAAAGTCGTATAACTTATTCAAAAATCAACTTCCTTTAGGCGGGAAAATATGGAGGTTTCCCCACTTTTTGACCTTGAAAAAGGGCCGTTCCTCCCCTATGCTCTTGCAATTGAGCTCGGCAGTTGAAATTTGGTGTGTACAGTTAGTTGGGGCCCTACATCTGTCTTTTGGAGTTCCGACTTTTTAGCTCCATTGCACCTCCTTATAGCCTCCAAAAAGTGGTTTTTTAATCGATTTTCCTCTTTTTTTCAGTTATTTGACTTTGTTCCTCACATAACTCCTCTTCAAATTGAGCTAGGAAGTTGCAATTAAATATGTACATTTTGTGGCGGTCTTAGATGTGCGTTTTGGGGGTATCGACTTTTTAGCCCCACTAAACCCTCCCTACCTTTTTTTTTTTTCATACTTCAATGATTTTGCGGTATAAGTCGCGTCATTTGTTGATTTTTATTTCAAACAGATCCGTTTTAAGCAGGGAAAAACTCTTTTCCAATGGTCGGGGAAGGTGTTAGAAAAAGTGAAAATCCCTAAGTATACTCACTAATCATATGTGATATTGTGTTGTTTAAAATAAGTTGAAAATATTTGTACACAGTATCATCGAGAATTAATCAGTTCGAAGATGGACATCTACGAAGTGTTTATCACTTTTACTGTGTTCTTGATCACTGATGCAGTCCGGTATAAACTCGTCATCATTATAGGTTCGGTTATGGTGGTGGGAATGAGCTTCGTAATTTTTTTTCACTGGACTTCTGATATAATACTTGTAGTAAGTGACCTCATATCATTTCTTTGATAAACGAACAGATTAAAAAAAGTTCCGAATGAAATTAGTTCTGTTGAAGATTTTCAAATTATAAGTAAGTACTAAATGTACCAATAATATGAATAAATTCGTTTAATTTCACGATATGCAGCTCTGTAGGATCGCGCTAGCGTTCGTTTATTCAGTAAGCATCGCCAAAAGCGCATATTTATATGCTAAAATACAAGATAAATCAAAGTACCAGAAAATAACCGCTTACGTTCAAGCGTCCGGTATTATAGGCCTTTGCTTGTCCTTAATATGGATGCAGATCTATGCTAACACCTTACTTAAACATTTGACAGCGATACCAATATTCGTCAGCATAAGTAAGTAAATTAAACACTTACATTATATCATTACCCAGACTTTTAGCCTGATTTTTTATGCCATATTGTTAATGAAAACGAGGCTATTACAGTTTTTCTACCAGCAATAGATTGGCGGGAGGGAAATAATTTGTTCAGCTCCATACCGATCAAAATCGATCAAATTTGGGAAACAGGCTTCGATTGGTGCCGGATTCGATATTTTGGAGTGGCAATAACTTCAGGTCAAAATTTGGCTGTGCCCGAATTTGGGGAAGGGAGTGCTGAGAAGCTAAAATCACAAAAATTATTCTTATTTAATGCGAACTATAAACAATCCAAAGTAGCATAACATATCCTAAAATGAGCATCTTAGATCAATTTGGAGGGGAAATATAATGATGTTTCCCCTTTTTGACTCTAAAAGAAGTCTGTTCTTCCCCTATCACCCCTTCAAATTGAAGTAATAATTTGAAATTTGCTATGTATATTTAGTAGAGGTCCTAGATATGCGTTTTGAAGGTCTCGACTTTTAAGCTTCATTGCATTGCCTCACAGCCCGGAAAATGTTAGTTTTTTGGACTAGTTTTCATATTTTTTGAGTTTGCTCCTCACATAACTTCCCCGCAAATTGATCATTTTTTTTCACCATTCCGCAAGTTTTGCAAAAAACATGCCAAAAAATTTTAATCATCTTTTTTCTTTCATTTTTTTTACGTCGAATTTAACGAATACTTGAATACTTTCAAAATCATCATCAACTTTACAACATAAACATACAATTTTTTCTTTTCACACAGCTCTGGCGACTACTACATTCATCTTTTTATACTTATTACCTCCGGTGGATTGTGAAACACCTAGCAATGATGTAAACACAATCGAAATGGAGCAAGGAATCAGTCCTACCTTAAATACCAGTGTAAGGCAAACATACTTTCTACATATTTGCAACCTGCCAGCTATCATAAAGTCAAAAAAAGTTACTCGTAAACCATTTTAGCCTAGAATTCAATGCTACAATATACAAAGTGGTTTATCACAAATCTGGCCCAATTTCAAGACTGCTTACACCGACATTAATGTATTGAAGTGGTCCATATGGTTCATCTTGACTGCATTTTTAATCACTGAAGTAAGACCCAAAACGCGCCAACTTCTTAAATGTTTTTCATTACAAGAATTGCGCATTTTTCGAAGATCGAAATTGATGACATAGAGCTCCCGTTGTTCAGCGAAAAAGAATCGTTCGTGGTTTTGAAATCACCTTCTATGATATGGCATTTTACATCTCTTTTAATAAGTAACGTATACAGTTTTCGAATTATTTAATACTAATCAATTCATTCATCTACGGTGTAAATTTATATTTTAAAATTTTCATGATTTAGGTGCAGCGTTAATAATTTTATGCTCTATCAAACTAACAAAATGGGAAACTCGAGGAGACTGGATATTAAGTCTGGTATCATTTGTATTAGGAGTATTGACCACAATTCAATGTTTCTATCCACCTGAATTAATTCGTACCATTATTTCGCAAGTTTTTATAATGATCGTTGACGTATTTCTCACCATATCTGTGTAAGTTACCAAAAAAAAAAAATCTATAGATGGATACTTGTTTGAAAATCGCATTTATTTACAGATGGGAAATTGTTGCAATTGTACCGAAAAATAGCTACGCCCTGATCACAGGATTTAACGTATTTATGATTCATGTATTAAAACATATAAAGCGGAAAATTTTGGATGACAGGAGGGTAGGTCTCGAGAACTGTTCGATGAATATTTTCGATACCTAAGTACCTATATTTAAAAGGCTGCGATCAAATACTACGTAACTTAACGGTTCATTGATTTTATTTGCAGGAGATGCCTATTTATGCACTTGTATTCCTTGCAATGGGAATTGTTTTTGGTATTTTAGAAAAAAGAAGACCAAAAAATGGTAGATTTTTTTTCTTTATAAAAACATAGATACTTTATTTGCTTGGTGGGAAAGAAAGACGAAGTGATGAATTTTCCTATAATTTAAAACTTGATAAATTCATTATATTTTTTTTTTACAGCGGGGAATGTTACTTTTTTGAACAACTGAGCGAAACGAATCTGATTTGAATCTGAAGGAAGAAGACTATAATCACATTACCATAGCACAAATACCTATTTTTAGCTTTCTATATTTTTCATACCTGTACATAAAAAAATTTTTAAAAATGCGATCATTTTGTTGACTTTTAGTTTAACTTCTTATGCCACATTGTCAATGAAAACCCGGCCTTGGACGAAAAAACAACATTTTTTGGGCTGCAAGGGAATGCAATACGGCTGAAAATTCGAGACCCTCAAAATGCTGATCTAAGACCTCTACTAAATGTACATACAAAACTTCAAATTACTTGCTCAATTTGCCTTCTAATTGACCTACGAGACTGATATTTGGATATGCTATACAACATTGGATTGTTTATAAGTTTAGCTTAAATAAAAATAATTTTTATATTTTTGGCCCCTCAGGACCCCATCCCCCAATTTTGGGCTAAACTTAAATCCGCCGTCAATCAACGCCCATTTCCCAAATCGAATCGATTTTGGTCGGTATCGTGTTGAGTAAATGTTTTTTAGTTTTGGAAAGAAGGGGGGGGGGCGTTAAATAAATATTTGACATGACCGAAAATTGTTGCAATGGTCTTCCAGCATCCTTAAATGGATTTTGTTGACCCCCCCTTGCCCTCAGTCATCATAGGTCGTCTATTACAGATTATCAACTAATTGCGGATGGAAGGCGATATAGGTATTAAGGAAATTCATTTTGGAGCTCTAGAAGATCATTAAGGCCTGATTTTCCATGTAATATTGTCAATGAACAGCGAACTATTACAGTCTATAGGTCTATTGCTGAAGGGGAGGGGGGCATTAACCAAATCTATTTTGGGGTCATAGAAGACCAATACGACCGTTTTGGCCCATGTCAGATATTCATTTTTTTTTCTTTTCTTCGAAGCTAAAAATCATTCACTTAGCACGTGGACTCCTCATTTCCTCCAAATTAAGCAGGATTTAATGAAAACTTTAAATCTTCTTAAAATAATAAAAAATTAAAAATACAACCCCTCCCTAAATCTTCTATTACAAATTTACAGATCCTTGATTCGTAGCAAACTCGAATACGGTTGTTCAGCTTTTAAAAAAGCACACAAAAAAACTTTTTCAATTATTAACACAGTGTAAAATTCAGCATTACGTACATGTATTGGAGCTTTACCATAGATAGTATCTACTGGTGAAGCAGCTGAACTACCTCTTGAATTTAGGAGAAATCTAATATCCAACAAATTTCTTGTGTCTGCAGTATCAGACCCAACAAATCCTATCAGAACCACTATTTATTCATGCATCAAAAACCGTAATTTGTACAATGAAACCCTAATAACA